>PQWD01013538.1:0-54864 GCA_019425675.1 Leucinodes orbonalis | reverse complement strand
TACCGACCCTTGTGGCTTGTGCTCCGCGACGCGACTCGTATCTTCGCCAGCTTTGACAAGTAAGAATATAGATCGTGCCAGGTACATTCGCCCTCGAATACGCTAACCACACACACAGACGACATTATTATAACTTGGGTATACCTAGGCAGGGTGAAAGAAAATTTCACATTCAAGTTTTGTTGAATCGAAAAATAATGAGGGCAAAATCATGGGGAACAAAATACAAAATGCATTTTACAATGATGTAATCATCTTGTTGTATAAATGAACGTCCAGTAGGACAAGCAGTGATAGGTTTCGTCACTTTTCAACAATATAGCAGCGTAAATTATTTGTGTCACATTGATAATAATCTATTGACAAATGTTTAGCAACGTAACATCATATTGCAGTTATATTGCAGCAACAATTGGTAGATTTCCCATCAGGGCGGGGTAATCACCAATGGTGGTCCCCGAGACTAACCTCGCGATTACTGATGAGTGATGTAGGCGCTTAGTCATCCACCGGTTCGGACTCCGAGCGCGGGTATGACGATTTCATCCGCACAACCTTGAATCTCTGACGGCAGGTTTCCTCTTCATGATGTCTTTCCTTACCGTTAGACCGGACGAACGTACTATATAATTTCGAAAATTCGACCAACACCACCATTGGTACGCTGCGGAATTGAACTCAGCCCTCCTGCCGTAGCAGTATGGTCCACAATTACCTCCATTGAGGCTTATCCACCAAGACACCATTATATTTTCTAAAAAATGTGATGGCAGTATTATTAAAGTGTGTGTTTTGTGAGAATTCCGATATGAATTTAAAATTGTTTACGGAAAGAAACAATATGGATAGATATATTAAATGTTATTAAATGTAATTGTTTGAATAAATAAATTAAACATAGAAAGGAACATAATCTAAAATTCAAAACTATTGTTTTGCCAGCGGGATGTTACAACAACAACAGTAAGGTTATATAGGGGAGAACAAATCATTAAGGTTGACGCCTGTTTGGGTCTGGTGGCGGGTAATGTAGTGTAAAGGAGGCGTGTGTGATGTAAGGGCGAGTGTGATGCGCCAAAGCTTACTTCTTGATGTCGTCCTCGGTGAGTTCGGGGTGCTACGGAGGTGGGACGTAAGATGTAAAAGGTTGTACAACTGCTTGGTCCGGCCTCCTGGATCTCGTCGATGACGGCCTGCGCCTGCGGCATGTGTCTGACGTTGTAACGACCACCACCTATTCGCTGGATTGCTTACATACATGCCAAACACCACAGCACACCTTTCGGACATTGGGAGTCACACATTGTACTGGCACTAACTGCCAGGGTTGCGGCACTTGGGCAATGGGAAACAACATCGGGACGATAGGGCATCCATCAGTGCCGTTCCAAGTTAGGTCTAATCATTTTATGACGCATGTGGGACAGTCAAAAAAATGAAACTTTATTTTATTTTAATCATATAAATCTTAGAATCATTTAAATGATTATTTTTTTCATACGTCTTTCTATTTTGTTACGAGCCGATTCTAATAATTCTACATGAAGTTTGTTATTAATAATGATATTTGATTGATCCTACCGCATATTGTCAAAAACCGAAACAAAATCAATAGGCCGTCGGGACACGGGACAAAACTTTTTAACTTCTCAAAAAGCCTCATTTTCCTCATCTCGGAACGGCGAGACCGCACTTCCTCTGTAATCTGTGAACCGGCTGCTTTCGGTGACACGTTTGTAGGTCCGCTCGTGGAATGGTGTGGTCTGTTTATATTACGATTTAACCAACAAGGCGGCCATTTAATAGAGTTATTTATACAGTCCACACTCTTTTTATTTATATCCTGAACATAGAACTTTCTAAACCTGAGATAAATTATTTATTCACGCTTATATTTTCGTAAATTGATGAACTTGCCGTAATACACCACGTGAGAGTACTATGAGTGAAACTGTATACTACAACGAAGTCCTTATCCGAAACGTCATGTAAATAAGTTGGCCATAGAGGGATCAATACACATAAGGTTGAAACCCTGATAACGCATCGTTTGTTCAGGATTTATTTGGAATGCAGTAAACATAGAGTACAGTGTAATTATGGCTGGCACGTCATTTAGAAAAGACAGGCGCTCACTGAATGTCAGGATGGCGCGCTTCGAAGCGGAATAGGGCAGAGACTTTTAGGATTTTGCGGAGAACTAGTAGATCAGTAAATATTACAACGAGGACTCGGTATCTTGTGTAGATTCCAGGGCTGCAACAACCAACACGATAATTCCTCGTAAGTACCCCCAAAGATCCAATAACATCAAACTAGTCTTACTGCTTGACGCCTCCATACGCCATGCACTCATGCATATTATGAACCTGTTAAACTACAAATAAATGACATTTTACATAAATTGGAAACATTAAATAACATACTATGCTCCATATTCTGTTTATGGGGTCAAACCAGAGAGAATATCACTTTGAATTAGTGGAGAAAACGATGAGGATTGCAATACGCATAGCAAATTGGTTTATAATTGCATTGGGAGTATTTCCCTCAGGTTGGACGTACGCTATACATTAGGGCATCGATGTCAAGGAGCGCCATTGGGATAATCTGCTACTTAATGGCGGACAAATTGGGATTCTCGGATTTTTTCGTGTAAAGGAGTGCTACAGTAGGGATGTCACCCTTAGTTTATGAATAGCGATCAACGTATATGGTACAAACTAAATCTCCGTATCGTAAATCATTTAGTGGCGACACGATTCGGCAACAGTTGTGTTCACTCAGTCCGGGAAGGGGAAAGACCACAGATCGGGCGGGGATTATGTACGAGCGAACCTCGTTCGCCTTTGGCAACCTTCTCAGGTTACTAATGTGGGCGTACTAATTTGGTGGAAGATTATCTCCCTATGCGAAAGGGGCTCTGGGACTTTTGCAAATATTATATACGTAGGAAAAGGCTAAATTTCCTAAGGATAATCTGTGTGGCTTAATATTAATAAATTATTGAGGGGTGGCATCTAACCGTCGACGATTCCTACGACAGCATGGGACCCCCGGTTCAATCTGGGACTCTGTTCCGTAAGGCAGTGAAAGCTGCGCACGCTGCCGGAATCCTCTTACTCGACGAACAGGACGAGGCCGGCTTGTGCTCTCTGCGTGACGGGGTTCCCACGAATGTTGGAGGTGGACAATTTTCGATGGGTCGACGGTCAAGAGAACGCCATGACGGGGATCGTGTCCATCCCTTGCAGAACTTTCGAAGGATGAACCGAGGTGTACATCTCGTGGCAACCAGGCATACGCCATTCCTATAAACTAGGGGCACCATTATCCGTGGGTATGCTACATACTTTCCTAAAAGAGACTGGAGTCGTTGAGAGTGAGATCTTCAGATACTTTAATACAGGCAATGGAGTCAGCAGGTATCGACTGGAGCAGCCTGAGCGGGCCTCTAATAGGTATCGCTCACACATGAGTGGTGGGTAGTTTCATAATTCCTGGGATGGAGGGTAAACATGAACCAATTGCTAATTTTTATACAGGATAAACTGGGAGTAACTAGGCTCATGTAAATAACAATGTCTCAAAGTGGCCGCTATGACATGCCGTAGATAGCCAACTGGGCCAGAATCGGGTATGTGGGTATGTGCTGACAGATAGTTTACAATCCATATCATTATTTATTTTATCAAAGTTACACGATTCACCACGGCCTTAGCTGATAAAAATTAGGAGCAGTAGTTCTTTGAAACACAATATAACTTTCAAAGGTGAAATACTGATAGAAATGGAACTTTGGTAACATTATATCATTACGTGGGTATAAGGTTTTAAAACATAAATACCTGCAAATTTAATGCGTAGGGCGCACCTCTTGGGACGTAAACGAATCGACATGGAATGGAATCGAATATGTCAACAAATCAGACTAGGAATAAATATATGTAATCAATAATGATTCCTTTAAAACTTTCTATGTATTTATGGGTGAATGTGTGTATGTCTTTCTTTCTCTGTGTTATTATGTGTGTCTCTCTGTGTATGTTTTTCTTTTCTTTGTGTGTGCGTGTGTGTGTGTATGTGTGTGTGCGTGTGTGTGTGTATGTGTGTGTGCGTGTGTGTGTAGGGCACCGACCGGCACATGAGCGCGAGCGCCTGCTGCCGCTGGACCTGCGTGCGCTGCGAGGCCATCTGCTGCTGCTGGTGCGCCAGCGTCTGCTTCATCAGCACCATCTTGATGCTCTGCTCCATCGCGTACTTCTTGGCGCGCGCCACCGCCTCCGCCTGCTCCGTCGACAGACGGGGCAGCGACCCGCCCAGGATGGCCGGCAGGGCCTCCAACACGGCCGCCTCGCCCGGACCTTAACAGGCACTCAGGGGCGTTCTTACATCACACGTGACCGGACACTGACAGGTAGTCACCATCGCGAGGGGTATCAGCTTCCCACTGGAGGGATACTTACGTGCTCACAAGAGAACTGGTGAACGAACATAGGGTGCATCCGTCGGGGGGCGGGGGTCCGCTTGTGTAGTCGTTAAATCCGCTGTATCCTAAGCTAACTAGACGCCCAGAATAGCCTTTTCCACTTCCTTCTGATACCTCAATGTTCTAGTTGACGCATATCACTTACCATCAGATGAATCATCTTCTCGTTTTATCAAATGATCATTTTAGCCTAATCTGTCCACTGCTATACGAAGGTCTCCTCTAACGTTTAATGCAACGCGGATTCGACCGATCGCTAGCAGCCATGAGGGCATACATTCCCGCTACAATGCCGACCAGTATTGAACCGAGGTCTCCTGCCAATAATTGTCGGGGGTCAGCGTTTATGGTATTTCAGTACCCAGTGAAGAGACCACACATCAGAAACCTTTTCGACTCCACATTATGCGGCCACATCGCGGTACTCTAACGCACGTGCAGGCCTAGCCGCATAATGTCGCAACGAATCTCTCGGAAGCTTGCCTGTATCTACTGTCGCTATGTTTGATACACTATAGGTTCCCTAAAGGGATTCTCTTCTGGTTTGGAACTTAACCGCATGTTGATATGGGTGGTAGCATTGTCACCTCTATTTAAGCAAACCTTGAGAAAAGTTAAATGGAAGTGTGGTTCTACCGTGACTTTGTCCATTAGCCAACGCTACACTAAAAGAATGTAAGATCTTGCACATACACGGAGCAGACCACACATGCCTGTCACACACATTCACAGGGTCAACCATTAACGTCACACCACGGGCCACGGTATCTATCAGTCATCACATAAACGATCAATCCAACATTGGAACGCCAAAAATGGCAGGATCCAGTGTTAGGACTTTCTGCCCAACGCCAGTAACAGTAGTCAGTCAAAGTTACAGACACTTAGGGAGGAGGTTTGTAAATTCGTTAATCGTAAGTTAGTATTATAGTACTACTAAGGAAATAGTTCAGGCGTGGGGGGGGGTCCATAGACACCCGCACTGGAGTCGGCGCAACGTTGATGATAAGTAGTGCTCAATATTAGGGAGAGGACCAATTGTCTTATCCTAAATCTAGGAAACATATATTATGTTTAATATAGTAGTGGGTAAACATACTTTGGCTTTAGCCATAATGGGAAAGGTCGGACTGATAGGCGTAATTTACATGACTTCAACAGAAAAAACACGGGTTGATTTTCAACGCCTGGTTCTATCCGAAAGGATGTGGTTCTATTTTTAGGCTGGAATCGCAGTCGTAGCTTCTTTGAAGTAACGAACGTCAGGCTGGGAGACCGTCACTTAACCATCAAGATAAATATGTCCTACTTACTCGTTTGCCATACGCTGCGCCTTGTGGGCTAAATATTGGATAAAGATTAGATTTATTCCGTGGATCTTCTTAATTATAAGCAGGCATAGTTTTTGTAGCAACTTCCGGGCACTCACTATTCCCATAAAAGTGGCGTAAGTAAAGATAATATAAGTGTGTGTGTGTTACACCGTGGTGAGACGTCGCCGACTTGGTGCAGGTCGTAGACGGGCGCGGCCAGAAAGCCTCCTGCGGAGACAACGCTGTGTGAGTGCGGGAGCGGCGCTGTCGCCGAAGCGTCCCACCGCCGCCCTCGAACGCGCACAGCGACTACGGGGCACTACACACACAAATTGGCCCGGACTTTCACAACACCTCACACATCACGCCTTCAGCAAATCTTTAGAATGTTCCTGGCGGTGCGACACAATACGCATAAACCAGTACCAGCTGCACACCACACACGCAACCCAGCACATACGCTAAACAGTAACTAAACATGTTGTGGGTTATTGCATTCTATATCATAGCGGAAAGATACCTCACCGGCTATCGAATAGGTCTTATATATGGCTTGTATATGCAACATATTCAGATAGCTTATTCTATTCAGGAGAATTCATGGTTCATACTGGGGAGAGCTGGAGTCGCAATGATCCGGGGACGCCGCTAGGGTCTACTGGGAGAAGCTTAAATATAAATACTTGTACACCATAATGCGAGAAAAACCACTCGTATATGCCATGCCACGATGGTCCCAAGCAACCGAATCTACAGTTTTACTATGATGGGTTTTAAAATTAGGGTTCCATCAACGGGACTCCAAAAATCTTATATATTAAAAGTTACAAATAATTTACAACTTATACCTACAATATGAAAATAATAGAAATGTCCTTTTTCAAAAATGACAACTTGTTATACTTAAATATCACAAATCATAAACTTATGTAAATCATAAACGAACAATTATATAATAGTATATAAATGCATGAATCCTTTCAAGTACTTCATTCAATCAGCGTGACCATTTGCTACAACTCATGAAAGGCACATAGTTCATACTTCACACATGACTCCTAATGGAGTGGACAAAACGGCGTGTGCAGTGGTGGCAGAGGCTGCGGCTGGCGGACCGCCCGCGCCTACAGCATGCAGTACATAACACGCGAGGGAAAAGTCTTTCCGCATTCACTTCTAACATACATTTTAACAATATTCTGGTTGTATGTTTTGTTAAAAGAGATGATAATAGGCAACTTTCATAAACTTATGAGACATTTTTGGCACCCAAATGAAAAAAAAATACCAAAAACAAATCATATGCTCATGAGCCTGAAATTAGCCACTGAACTGAACTGAAGGTAGCCACGGAAGACCAGTGTCAGGTGTTCTTCATCAACCATGTTGGCTATTGCCTGAGTGGTATCCTGTTCTGTGTCTTTAGATTTAAGTTTTTATGTTTAAGGTAATATTGTGTACTGTCACAGAATAAATATTTCTTTCTTTCTTTCTTTAAATTTATAATTTGAAATCAGTTGATGTAAATAAGAAAGATAATAGGGAACAAAATCAGCTCATTGGTAGGAACTTCAAAAACGCCTGGCTAGGTTTAAGTAAATATGTCCAAAATTTGGGTTCCTCATTTCATTAAAAAAGACTTGATTTTACTCAGTTTGGCAACAACGTTTTAATTTCGTGTGTAGAATACGAAAAAACTTTTCCCAAGCTTATATAAATAAATAGGTACATTGTGCGCGCCGGGAGCAGCCGACGCCGAGGAGCTGCGACGCGGGCTCGCCTAAGCCTTTACCAATAACCTAACTTACAAATCTAGCCTGAACAGAAAGCAGAAACACTGATCACTCAGGATGGTTTCCAACGCCTTAACTACTCCGTGGCAACAGCGTGCGGGCCGGCGTTGCCAACCCAGAACCTTATCTAGGTATTTCATGATTTCAACCGACTCCAACTCCTTGAATCAGACAAACTTGTCGTTAAAGTGAGATAGTGGCAAATTATCTAGGGCTTCAATTTAGTTGTTTGGAAATCAGAACACCAACTGATGAATATGTATTTTAAAAGGGTCAAAAATTGAGAGGAGTCTTAAAATTTGATTTAAACTATTAGTAACGGGTTAGAACGCCCCGATCATGAATAACATAGATTGAATGTGGTTCGGCATATAGGAGAGCGGGGTTGGCAAGCGCGCGGCGGCTGGCGGTTGGCTCTGGGCTCGGCACCTGTAACAGCGAGTGTGTGGGGGGAGGGGGGGGGGGGCGTGACGTCACCTGCGCGAAACTTAACCCGGGGCTCGGTTGGGCCACGGCCGCGGCCCGCCGGCGCCGTCGGGGCCACGCTCGTCTCACCTCCCTGCAACTAAAGTACTATGTGACAACAAGCTTTCATTCCACAACAATTTCAATACAAAATATGACCGTGACTAACGGTTGATGGAATGGATGCCATTACTAAGTTTATACCTTGCAATATTAAAGATATTCTATACCTAAGTTATCAGCCTTCATATAGTTACATAAAACAGAACTTTCACAACAAGGGCCCATAAGAGTATTTTTCATGTATTGATTCAAGTCGACATTTATGAATAGCAGAGTAGGGATTCCAAGGCAGTATTCCAGGCTAGAATTTGTCAACAAATTCAAAAAAGCTATTTCGTTGAAGTCTTTTTGAAAATTCCCTACATCTGTTTTTAAATTTTAATGAGTCCAACACTGTTTCCGAAAAGATTTAGTAAAGCTGGCAAAGAAACTTGATAGAATTATCAAATATGTAACATTTCAATTAACATTTTGATTGTACATAACCAAAATTGTGTGACTAGAACACTTGGTGCCGAGGATATATACCAATTAAATAAATTTAAGCCTATTTGTGGTATCATTCAGATTTTTGTGGACTTGAATATATTGAGACTCCACTGTAGACACTACTGTCATAGTTTACATGTAATATGGACACTAAGGGCCCATGCCTTACATTAAGCATATTATGTGATGATGGCTGAGCTCAATTATAGCAACTAAGAAATATACTACATACAACAAACATTGGGGTGCATCAGACATTAAAACGTTTTTATACCATTTAGGATGTAATTACATTTTTTAATGACTTTTAGATGTTAGGTTGGCAATGGTCGGCGCAGCTTTACCGGATAAGTGCATGGGTCAACCTACCCTATGGTGGTATTTTAAAGTTGTTATAAACATTTGTATGCTTGTCAATTTACTGTATATGTATCTATTATTATGTTAATCAATCAAGCAAGCTATATCATTTCATAGTATGACCTTATTGTAAGTTCTTACAGATAAAGTAACCCAGAACAATGTTTTCGGTCATCCATCACACGATTGACCATTGTATTAGTTACATGTTATTTATAAGCGATTGTTAACCTAACAAGCCGCTAAGAAATCGGGCCCTCTGTTTGTATGCACAACTAGTATTAATTAATCATTCACATCTTAAAACTGATTGGTGCAATTCTTTGATTAAAAAGTCATAACATACATTTTGAGATTTGAATAACAGCATCGCTTAGGTTAGATTTTTAAAAAATAACACGAGCATCTGGATGGCTAGCAGCAGAATAAATTGACTTACCAATTCCATTATTTTGTTTTATTGTTGTGATTATCTTCAACACGAATAGGTGCTACGAATCCTAGAAGTAGCAAAAGTATATTAATGCTATAACATTCAAAGATTAAATTAATTTCGTTACAACACTAAGGATTATAGAATGCGTCTCCGGCCGAAATCCGAATGTCTGTCTAATGAGAATGACAGCTTTCTACAAATGTCAACTATGTCAGTTCAGAAACATATATCAACCTGCAGTATAAATCCGGTAATAGCCTCCGGTAATAGCACTAAGTACGTTTACTAACTGCCCTAATTAACTGGTTTTCAAATTTTCGAAATTATATGTACGGTATTCGACGCCTGCGTTGAAGGAAAATATCGTGAGATAACCTGCGCACGTCTGCGAAGAGATTCAAAGGTTGTGCGTGAAGCCGGCCAATCCGCACTGGGTCCGCGTGTGCGACTAACGCATAAACAACCTATACGGGTAAGCTCGTGCCCCTCGGTGGGGATGTTTAATGAGCTGATGATGAAACCTCCGCAGTATTGTTAAAAATATGAAATTGGTTTTCGAACGCTACAAAACGACATTCAATCTGGACCAAAACACAGCCTACAGGTCTGCATGGACACTGCCTACATCAAATACTATTTGCGTTCGGTAATAAAAAATAAGGTTGACTTATTACAAAAAACAATATTAAGGATCTTGTCGAGCACTGCAATATTGGTTGACTGATACATGATAGATGAAATCTCTCCTTTTCTCGTCAGTTTCAGTAAATACTTCAGGTAACACAACAGGTATTTAGATACTGATACTGGTATTAAGGGAATATTTAGATACTATATCAATATCCAACTACATTCACGTAGCACTCTTCAACCTATCGTAATCCTCTGCTGGACATAGGTCTCCCTCATTTTGCGCCAGATATCCCAGTACTCCGCTTTCCTCGTCCAGTCTCAACCAGCGCTTTCGCAAGTCGTCGGTACATCAGGCTAGAGGGCGTCCTTCGCTACGCTAACCAAGACGCGCTCTCCACTTAAGAACTCGTCCGCTCCAACGGACATTGGTTCGGCGACATACGGGACCAGCCCACTGACACTTGAACTTGCTGATCCGGCAGGCTGTTTAGTATATTACTTCTCTTACTGATTAAATTATTTCTGATCCCATCCCTAAGAGAAACTCAAAGCATAGCTCGCTCTATTGCGCGTTCAGTGACTGAATTTGTGAACCAATCCCGCAGTCAGTGTCTATGTCTCAGCGGCGTATGTTAACACGGGTGGGATGCATCAATTGCTCAAAGACTTTCGTTTTTAAGCATTGCGGAATCGTTGACGTTAGGATAAATGAACGTAGCTTTACCGATGCCCGCCCAGCCCAGAAATCCCCTAATCTCCCTCTTGAAGTTATGTCGGCCAAGTTGGATGGTTTGGCCCAGGTATATATACTCCCACGTAGCACTATCAAGCCTTAATTTTTGTTTTATTATTTTAATTAGCGGCCAACCATTACATGACATTTCGTCGCCGTCACATTTTCTTGTGTATAAAAAACGAGTGGCAGCTCGGTTTAGTTCCTTTGTTTGTGTCGCCTTGACTGTCGCATTTTTTTTCCTTAGCGTAACGTGAGCTTGTGCTTTTTTCTATAATAATATTTCGTTTTTAATGCAACATGTTAACGTGGATTGTAGTGTTATAGGTAGCCAATGAGGCGGAGGCGACACTTGGCAAGTCGGCACTGTGTGCGCCCCATCCGGCCCGACAACACCGGCCCAGTGTTAGAAACTAATTTGCATTAAATTATAGAGTTAGTTTGAAGGCGCGGCGCTGGGAGACGACCTGCTTTATTTATTCGCTTAGAACAAATAAATAAATCAAATGTGTTAAGCTGCAGGCGGCCCCGAGCCAGCTGCATTGTTATTGACGTGAACTTTAATCGGCGTGGAGTGAGGGCGCTTTGTTTGTCTCGGTCGGTTCTCTGGACCGAATCGCGCTACTTATGAGTACCTATATTTTATCACTCATATATTTTTTGGGATATCTTTATTTTAAATCTTGCAATATAATGTTATTTATAAATAAAAATAATCAATATTCTTAGTCATTCACATAGAGCGATGTAGCCCCAAACTGTTAAATGACTTTTAACATAGAAATAAATATAATTGTATTATTATTTGTAAGTAATGAAATGCAAATCATAACAAGATTCTAATGATAATTATATATCAGAAGAAGTCAGAGGCACCGCTCATTACTCGTTCCCAACAGGACGAAGAAAAAGACGTTGTTCGAAATTTCATTTGAATGAATAAAAAAAATAACCAAATCCCATCAAAACAATTATGAATTCATTATTTCCTATTGTACTTATCTTAATTTTCTTTATGTGATACAATAAGTCATGTATGAGAGTATTGTTTCCCTTTTAAAGGTCTACAAAAAAGTCAGCGACAGCATATGTCTATCTTTTAAGGTTAGCTCCCTATAACAAATTTTTTGCAAAAAAAAATTCAAAATTAATGCATCATTTGCGAAGGAGTTTTCATAAATATGATAATAATCCTTATCCAAATAAAAACTTTATTTATCACAAGTTTTGCTCTTTACATCATTCAACTTAAATTAATATTTTACGAGATATCGCAGTTTTAACTCACCTATACAAACGAAGTAGCGGGTAAAAGAGAGCGTTATGCCAAAGTAACTATTCCCCGCGCACGAAGTCGCACGCTAAAGCTAGTACATACATATATAGAAAACACCCAGACCTATACCATGCACACAAAGTTAGGTCTTTCCGGGGATCGAACCCGGAACCCTTGGTGTAAAAACCGACACCTCTACCAATTACACCACATGGGTCGTCAAATGATACTTTAATTTTAAGAATGAGGAGTACGAATAGTTATATACGTAAGTAGCTTAATTGTAATTTTGATAGGATTAGAAACAGGTTGGGAAAACCATAAGGTAAGTTGGTCGGAGACCTGCTAACTAATAAAAGTGGTTGCCGGGTTTGCGCGGGTTAACCGCGCCCAAAAAAATCAGGGTCAAGTTAGAAATAAGGAGAACCTTTCTTGAGTACTAACATCCTTGTTGTGTGGTGGATAGATATAATTAAAATATATATAAGTATATATTCATAGTTCCTACGTTTGCCGTGTTATGTTGACCGCGACCGATAGTGGATCTTTATTCGGATTGAGTTTTTGCTGTCGGCAGCAGATGGGCTTTACAGCTTCATCGGGCAAGTAGCCATCCCAGATGGCTGTCAGTATAAAAAAGTTGACGAACGAAACTATGAGCGTCCCAGACTGGGACTCGAACGTCGGTTAAGAGCGTAACTCTAGGCCGAGTTTAAAGAGTGCGCGGAACCAGTATTGTCACCTTAGTTTAAAAAAAGGGCTTTTCGTGAAGTTATAAGGGATAGATTGAGCATCAAAAGATTGTCTGATATAAAAATGCTGAATTAATCATGTTATGAAGCCGATTTTTTAGAACGTCTCAAAAAAGACGTCATCATGACCGATGAAATGGCAGAAAAGTACTTGTTGCATGTGGAAAACTTCATAATTTGGTAATATTTTGAAGACAGTGAAAAAGAGTTAGATTGCACTTATCGGGCTAAATCGTTAAAAAAGGAGTTCACCTCTACTAATCTAGCCTCAAAAGGGCTAAGGCGGCAACACGGTACAGTAGTCAGAGTAAATAAATAAGGCACAGAACATAGTTACTACGGTGTAGTAGAGTGTGTAGAGTTAACGCCCGCCCGCAGTTCCTCGCGCCCGCCCCTCGAGCGCACACGCACGTTTATGTTTCGTCTTCGTAGCCTTGTTACGGGTTTCAATCGTACGGATCAATAGAAACAGTGGAAGGTGGAGCCAAGTGAAATAATTTAATTGCAAGTGCATATGTTGTTAAACATTTAAACAGTGAACTAATTATTCAATTTCCTAGTGTTGTGTTTACTAAATATACTGATTATTATATTCAGACTGGTGAGTAATTTAGAATTTCAATGATACTCTGTGACTACTCACTTAAAATTAAAATTATAATTAAAATCCTAGATAAAAATGTTTCGCTTTTTTATTTTGAAATTGTTGAAAATTCGGTAGCCGGTATGGTCCATGTCCTGTTTGATTAAATTAAGGGATGAAGTATCTATACAACATAAGTTAGGATCTGTCGTATCTTCGTACCTCGCGTTTTAAACAACCGTTTTCATACCAAACAAACCCCAAAGCGTAATGCGTAGTGCAAAAACAGTCATGGTCTAGTCAAGTAGGATTTATTTTTAAAGAAATCAAGAAGAAAGTTTAGAAGAGTTTTGATAAGCACCTACTAGCCTGCTATCTTGTTCAAACTGTATCCTACAGGATACCAGTTAAATTGAAAAATAGATTAAACCTCCTTTAAATTAGTCAATTAATTTTGGAAAACAATTGGACGAAAATAATTGAATTAGGTGCTAGATAAAACGTTTGCTCAAAATTAACAAGTCTGGTATTCACATAATCAATAAGCAGTGCAATGAGGTAAATTACCAAAGCTACGTGAAAGGCATCATCCTATTTGTTAGTTGTTTGTCCATGTCTAAGTAGGCACTTACTTTAGTTTAATGTCTATTCTGCTAACGGTCAACACACGTATCATAGAGAGTTCCGCTGCCGTAAAGGTCAAGGTAGACGTTAAAAGTGAAACAGTAAAATACACATTAGCACGGCTCGCGGCCAGAACAACATGCTAATTACCGCGGCCGGGTCGCTCGGGCCAGAGTAAGTCATAATTAATGGCATCCTTTTACCAGTTATGCAGATCCAGCTCGCAGGAAACCACAGGCCGGTTGAGTTCTGGTGCCTGTAATCAAAGTGGGATCTAAACCGAGTCGGCTCGTAAACTGCGAGTGGTATTTATCTTTAGTGCCGTCCGCTTGTGTTCCGCGGGTATCGTCATGTTTAAACCTTGGTTAATTCATACCTACGTAGGTTTTTGATAGGTTTTATTAATATTCTGTACTCTTCTGCACTTGAATAAAATAATATTATTGCAAAACTTAGGTTCGAATAACATCTGACACACTAATTGTAAATTCTCTCTCAATACCTCAAACTATTGTTATCATTATAATTAAATATCTTAATTATGTTTCAAATCTAAAAAAGATATTAGACGACCCATGTGGTGTAATGGTCGAGGCGTCGGCTGCTACACCAAGGGTTCCGTGTTCGATCCCCAGGTAGTGCTAACATTTGTTTAAGGCTTCACACTTAACTTGGGGCTAGATGGCGCTGTGTGAATGTCAGTGGCTATTTATTTATTATTAAAATTGCGTTTGTCGATTGTCATACTATCGCAATGCCATAAAAAGGTATCGAAAAGGTCAATTTGACATACGAAAAAGAAGCTCAGTGGAGCTGTCAGTGAACATTCTTCACGCATCGGTACCTGATAAAGATCAGTATCAACAGCAATGATCATCTAGTAAGGCAAACCGTTTGCGAAGCTCCTTTTTTTCCCGGTTGTTGCTGTTGGCCCCGGATGGACTTTATAGATTCATCGGGCGAGTGGTGAGCGCAGATGGCTCTCAGCCCAAAAAGTCCTCGATATGTCCGAAGTAGACCGCGATCGCGTTTGTTTGTTTGCGTGTTGCGAAACGGCAGAGGCCGGAGGGGCGCGTGTCGATATTTCAGTACCGTGCGCGCGGTGTCGTGGGCGCGCTATTTGCGAGCGCCCGCGGAAATAGCCCACCGCGAGGCGTGCGACGAGGACCTGGCTTCCACACCATACGCATCCTTAAACACATATTTCATCAATAAAAAATCTAACCAGTTGTTAATGGTTACATTTTTTTATCTGGTGTCATTAAAGTCTCTGAAACTAAGACACAATCATTTAACGAGTCTGTATTACACTTCTGTTTCTTCTGTCTTCTTGTTTTTATCATCATCATCAGCTCATTAAACGTCCCCACCGAGGGGCACGAGCCTACCCGTATAGGGTGACTAGGCCTTAGTCGTCCACGCGGGCCCAGTGCGGGTTGGACGACTTCACGCACAACCTTTGAATCTCTACACAGGTGTGCTCAGATTTCCTCATGATGTTTTCCTTCACCGTAAGACCGTTATCCGACGGTCTTACATATATTTTTCGATATTTCGAAAACATATTGGTATGTGGCGGGATTTGACCCTCAGCCCTTCCGGTAGGAGGGCGACAGTCCACACCATTGAGCGACCGACGAGCCATTTATAACAATTCACAAAGGTGCAGTACGGTAGTCAAATTTTATATTATCGATACATGATCGATATTCAATGTAAGGAACAGGGAGTACATTTTTCAAGGAGTCCATTTTTTATAAATTCAACGAATGGCATAGGATAACATAGGGGGCCATTGCTAAAAAGTCAGTGATTCACGCACAAAAAGGGAGTAGCCAAGTTGTTAACGGTATGATTGGATAAAATTCTATTCACTATCGCGGAAGCACAATAGAGAGTCATTCGTTCGTGAGGACAGTTATTCTTAGCGAATCTTTGTCCATTTATGCCAAATCCTAAAAAATGCAAATGCAATAAATTAAAATAAATGTAGGATACTTGGTTCATGATTGAACACGCCTAAAATATTAAATCGAATGATGTAGCTTCATTTTCTTCGGAAACAATGAACCCCAATGTAATGATTGATTTATGAACCAAACGTTGTATAAACAATGTACCCCTAAAACATGTGAGATCGTCCATAAGTACACACAGCAGCATTGTTAGTGTCGACCGGGCGTGGTGGAGGTGCGGACGGGACGCGGACCCGGCGCCGGGAGCGCACCTGCGCCGCTTACACTTCATCACAAAAATTGGCCAAGTGCGAGTCGGACTCGCAGGTGGAGGATTCCACAGCGGCAAGTTACATCAAATAAAATATTTTTTATTTACTTAGGCACCTACTACAGATTTATTATGAGAATATAGTGGTTCACGGTTTTTTTTTATTTATCAAGCCCATAGTTTAGAAATTAGAGGGGGACACTTTTCCGAATTTGGGAGTGTCTCTCAATTTATGAAAAAATGTTATTCGAAACCTTTATATAATTTTTCAAGACCTACACATTGATACCATAATTGTGAGGGTTCGATGAAAAATTTTTATTGTTCAGTTCAATGTATGGGGAACCCGAAAATGTATTTATTTCTTTGTCAAAACCTTATAGCGGCTCACATAATACATATACTTACAAACTTTAAATAGTGTAGTGTTTATAATGTCGGAGAAAAAAGGGTGTGGCATATGGACGGACGGACAGACAGACAGACTTGACGAATCTATAAGGATTCCGTTTTTGCCTTTGGCTACGGAACCCTAAAAAGGGTGCGGACGCAAAAAAAAGTTTTTTTTCAATCTGCTAAAATGACAAATACCCGTGGCAGTGTGGCGGTCATGTCAGGTGGGCATGTCGCAGAACCGATGGTCGTTCGAGCAGACGAGTTGTGGAGTGAAGACAGAGACTCGACCGACGACTTGCGAAAGGCTGAATGAGTAAAGCAGAGGATCGAGATTTGGACTGGTGCAGAATCTGGGAGACGTATATCCCGCAGGGAGAGGGAGAGAATATTAACGACTTGACAATCGTTACATCAGATGACTCTGACGCCCTTTATATTTTTATTGCATTAATAGTAATGTTGCTGTCACTTAAGTTACAGATAATTCCAATATGCTGGTATTACAAAAGTGAATAAAGGAATAACATTTTTCAACACACATCACGCTGCTTTGAACCTCTGGTAGCTCTACCATTATCGTATTGTTATGGATAATTTTTGAAGTTACCAAACACAATATTCTGTTCCGCCTGGCGACAGATGAATTAATTCTAGAAGATTTACATATTAGTAGCATTATATAAGTTCTACCGAATAATTGTTAGCGATAATCAACAGTTTGCTCCACTCCCCCATTGTGGTAAATTAACGCCCGCATATTAAATATTAGTTAATACTTATGAATAAGCGTAAATTTGCAATTGGCGTTTTAATTAGACATAATTCTTGCCCAGATGGGACATGTAAACTTCCTACTATGAATTGCCTCAGTAATATTCATAATAAAATATTGAAAGCGAACAGGCCACTTTTAATATTTGAGTGTACCCCGATGGGAGGAGTGGCTCAACATCTGGTCGATGTTGTTGCGCCGCTTCAAAAACTAATTAACAAAATGAAAAGCAAGATAATAAACCATCGATGGAGCTGTGAGAATCTGATGAGTGGTGAGGGTGCCGAGGGCGCGCGCGGACGCTTGGCCCGCTCTCTTATCGATTACATAACTTGTACCGTTTGTGCATTATGTATATAATTTTTTTAAAAGCTCTTAATAGGAAAAAGACCCCTGATTTTTGAAACATTCTTCGTTGGTGCTCCGCTCCTATCCTTCATAGTGATGATACTTGTATACCTTAGTCTATAGGCTATAGCCTACCTTGATAAATGGGCTATCACTGAAAGATTTTTACGAATCGGACCAGTAGTTCTTGAGAATAGTGAGTTAAAGCAAGAAAAGAACTAACAAACTCCTCAGCTTTATAATATTAGTATATATAAAGCATTTCAGTACAAGTATGAATCAAAAAGAATTAGAAGTCTACTCCAGAAAAGTAAATAAACAAGAAATACCAATCGAAAGTCCCAAATTTAAAACTTGGCCAGGTGCGATTCGGGCTCTCCCATAGAGGGTTCCGTAGCAGCAAGTAATATAAATTAATAATAATATATTATTAAAAATAAATAATATTTTTATCGAGGCACTTACTATATATATATTATTAGGAGAAAATATTGGTTTGCAGTTTATGACGTACAAAAAAAACTACTAACTAGATACCGTCTCAACCAAATGTTATTTTCCCATATTTTAGAAGTAAGTGAGGGGAGGGACACTTTCCACTTTGGAAGTGTCTCTCGCGTCTTTCATTTCAACGAATGTATAGTTCGGACAAAAGAGGTGTGACATACGTCATAGGGACAGATTTCGTCCGTGTCCGTCATGTCTATCTGTGTAGACAGACATGACAATCTATAAGGGTTCCGATTTTTGCCAATTGCTACGGAACCCTACAAATTCGCTTGTACTGTGGGAAGTTAACACATTTAGATACCCGTACATTATTTATTAAACACATAAATAAGATACATAATTTCTATGACCGGACCAATCCAACAAAAACATACATGTACGAGTATAAGAAAGACATGCCATGACTTATTATGACATCCAAAATGTGTTGCAGTAGTAGTGTGAAACTTAAAATGTATTTGTTTGTGTTTGAATTAGTCAAATATTATACTATTTTACAGAATTGATTTATACGAATCATTCGTTACCACACACCATTGGATCCTAATAATGTAAATGATGTGCAGGCGGGGTGCGCGGGCGCAGGCGCTCGTTCGTTATCTCCGCACGAACTCTGACCACGCTAATGGAACTATTTATGGCCACAAACCCTTGTCGTCGTAAAATTAATTATGGCTGGTTAAATTGGATTCGTGACTTTAGATTTTATTAGTTTTGATTCTAGCTGCATAACCATTATTTATAATTTATAACGAATGTAATATAATTACATTTTATAAGATCCTGCCGCAATAGTAACGTCTTTGATAATGTTATGCCCCGGGCTGTCGGTTGAGAATTTTATTAAAAATCTGGGGCCTGTGTTTTTACTCTACGCTACAGGTTGGCATGAACTGGGCCCTTAATTCTGCTAATTTAAAAAATTTGCAAGTATTCTACTTTGCTGAAAATGCATTATAGTTTTCCAATCATGCCTAGGACTAATTGCCTGGGTCTCAATTGTTGATCGAAATTCGAAATTGGTATTCTACAACAATTGAGATACAATGAGGACAAATTCAACCCGCACTGGGCCCGCGTGGACGACTAAGGCCTATACACCCACGTATTGATAGCTCGTCCCCTCGGTGGGGAAGTTTAATGAGCTGATGATGAGGACAAATTAGTGCATTTCAAAATTATCAGAATTGGCGCCCTGTATTCGTATGACAGACCTTCTCTAATGATTTCCACGCGGAATAATAATACTTATATACTTTTTGTAAAACATATTATACATAGAAAACACCAGACCATACAACAGGCATATCATGCACACAAATATTTGTACTGCTCGGGGATCGAATCCGGAACGCTTGGTGTGGTAGCCGACGTCTCAACCATTACAAAATACAGAGTATATATACATTTCAATATAGTGTGCGGCACGGTTAACAGCAGTAACATTTTTTTATAAACATTTCATACACTGTTACCGAAGTTACATGATACAAGTTATGGACAATAGAAAAAAAGTATTTTAAAAAGGTGGTTGAGAAACCATTAGAGCAAATGTCTAGACTTTATTTAATGTATCCGAGTTCGATCCCCGAGCAGTACAAATAATTGTGTGTATGAACATGTCTGTTTGTAATGTCTGGGTGTTTTCTATGTATAATATGTATGTATTTACCAAAAAATGTATATAAATATGTTTATCCATTGTTTAGTACCCATACTACAGGCTTCACGCTTAACTCGGGGCTAGATAGCGCTGTGTGAGTGTCAGTAGATATTTATGTATTATTTAATGTAGCCTACGTATAGTACATGTGAGATGTAAAGCGAGTGTGTTGTTGCAGGAGGTGTGATGTGCGTGGGAAGCGGCGATGTCGCCGGCGCGCCTGCTGCTGCTCGCCGCGCTGCTCGGTCAGCCACACACACGCACACGCACACACCCACACATACACACACACACCCACACATGTTATACATCATCACCTTCAGCTCATTCAACGTCCCCACCGAGGTAGATACCCTACCCGTATACGCGGCGTAAGCCTACACGCGGGCCCAGTGCGGGCTGGATGACTTCACGCACAACCTTTGAATCTCTTCGCAGGCGTGCGCAGGTTTCCTCACGATGTTTTCCGCGTCGGATAACGTACATATAATATTCGGAAATTCGAAAACACATTGGTACGTGGCGGGATTTGAACCTCAGCCCTCCTGGTAGGAGGGCAACAGTCCACATCATTCTCTCTTCTACTATAGTAGTGGAGCGTCGATGGCACAACGGTAATATATACTAACTTTGTATCAACACGGGTGCTACACTCGATACTGAGTCATCTAGGTACCTACCACTGCAGTGACAGATATCGGTCCGTGAAACACTAGTGTTATGCACTTTTGCGTTTCGGGATGAGGGCACTATAACTAGTGAAATTACCGGGTAGAAACCTAATATCTGTCGTCTCGGGTGACGGGCGTAGTGCCGCATTGATGGAGGTTAGTAACTGTCTATCAGTTGTTGGTCTCTTTCAGTGCCACTCTGTCATACGTAAGTGAGTGTCATGGTAAGTGATACGCCTAGCCGTATCACTTACCATCAGGTGAGCGCCCAGACCGCCCTGTACAGTTATAAGATTAAAAAAGCCATGAGCGTCGGTGCCTCATTGGTGGACTGTTGCCTTCCCACCTGGAGGGTGTACGTTCAAAGCCCGCCATGATGATGATGATGATCAAGACCATTAGCCATTCCACAAACAGGTGTTGGGCTGTCTGCTAATTTTTTTTTCATCATCATCAGCCTACTGCAGTCAACCGTGGGGCATAGTCATTCCCGCACTGCAAAGCTATGGAATGATTGGGCCGCACGTAACCCACCATGTGGGCTTAAGATAGCGAGGCGCTCGGATAAAGCCGGATAGTTATGCTTTTATTGCCTCTTCGTCAAGAAATGAAAGGGCCTGTCCGACTCTTTTAATCCTTTTTCCTGTATTACATAAAAATGCCTTATAATGTGGGCCTGAAGTAAAAATATCGCACGTCTAGCCAGCCTTAAAACAAGGCTACCTTGTTTGCATGCTCTCTGGCGAAATTGGTGGGTGTTAACATTCTAGGCTTCTTGTTGCCGGGACCGACAGCGAAAACGTGCCCTCCGAAGTACGGAATTATATTTTCTTTTCAGATAATCAGGCGATTCCTAGAATGTCCTAACTATGTAGCGCAAAGCGAATTTGATTTGAAAGATGTCCAAATTTTACAAATTAACGTTATTCTAATTAAATCTGATGACTATTTGAAGTTTAAAAAATCGTTTTCTCAACACCACCTATTTAACTATAAATTAATCTTAACTGAGCTTAACTGCAGTCAAGTGAACAAGCATGGCCGCTTGACAGATGGTCGGTCGGCGCAGGCCCGACGACGCCTGAGCGCGGCATGCCGAGCCCGCAGTGCGCTGGAAATAGCGCGCCCTCCGAGCAACGACACTGATTGAATGAAAACAAAAAACTGATACCTTCCGGGCGCGCCAGATGCGCGCGCGACCACATCGTAAAAAAAATATCGGACGTTCTTTACATGTCAATCGATCGACTCATCCAGAAATACACATTCAAAATTCGCCGATATATTATTGGAGTGACTGTACATTTTTCGAAAGTCGTGACTGAAAAGAAGGCCAAGGAATTTGATCTCCTTAAGGATCCTTCAAATCCCAAACTGACATTTCGTTCACCACTCCAGTCGTTCTATTGTCTGCAATCACGTCAAAAAACAAAACTTTCCTTTTTTCGAATATTAAAAATGTTTTTTGTGTTTTGTGTGTTTGTAAGCATAATCTTACGAATATACCCTTTAAAAAGGTTCCCTGATTCATTTACTTCCCATGTTCGTTCAAATATATTGGCATATTTCAGAATGAGCATCTTTCACGGTTGCATCGTTATTATTATCATTGACATCACAATTTTAACCAGATTGTTTCCAGAAACATGATTCGGCCGGCGCCGGACACGCTAATGTGTTCCGACCTTCCGTCGCCGTGCACTGGTTACCAGGAATTTTATCGCACATGGCGATCGCAATCAAAGGGCATCAAGCTCCAAATCATATCCTTGACATCCGTGAAAATATGGACTTGAAAGATTTTTCTTGTGAATCAAAGTTTATCGGTATTTCAAATAGCGTTTGATAGATTTTCAACTTTTTCAGGAAAATATTTTGTAGGGTGCTGTAGGAATATCTGTTCTCTCTCTTCAAACTATTGCAGTGCACAGCATAGGTCTCCTCCATTTAGCATTATTTTGATATCCTGGTACTTCATTTTACTTAACCAGCCTCCACCAGCGACCTTTCGCAAGTCATCGGTCCATCGGGCCGGAGGGCGTCCTACGCTACGCTTGGCGAGACGCGGTCTCCGCTCCAGAACTCGTGTGCTCCAGCAGCCTTCAGTTGTCTGTTGCCTAAGATTATTGAGTAACACATTTTACAGAATGCACTGTTCGTTTGCTTCGTGTATAATGCCGAGTTCATGGCATGCCGTGGGAATGTGGTAAGCGTAAGCGATGCGAGTGATATCCGTGGCCGGCGCGCGCCGCCTGTGCGCCTGTGCGCGGCTTCATCGCTTATTATCTCAGCATTCTAACATTTATGGACCATTACTCCCGAGCGCTCGCTCTCATTAACACTTTGTGTTCATTCTGATTCAAACAATACTTTGCTTTGTACCATGTCAGCGGACAGTATTCGTGGTTTCAAAATTTTCGCACAGCCAACGCCTTTGATTGTTTATACTACTCTTTTAACATTTCATCATTAGCCTATTCCCGCACAGTATAGCTATAAAGAAATTGGACTGTATCATACCACGCCACGTTAATAGCAATTGTTATCAATCTATTATTATAATTTCGACGATTACCTGGTCATAGCCATTGCAGCAACACCGACCAACGGATTATCGTATCTCGTATATAGTTTCTTTTTAGACATTTGAATCATTCAACCTGTATCGTTCCACCATACGAGGTAAATTGCGCTATTGCTCACCCATCTTGTTTCGTCTCGCGCTCGCCGCCCGTTATGTGAGGCGGCCGCGTGCGCCGCGCCCTTCGCAACACATGGTATTTTTACGCCTTGTAATCATTATGGAGCTATTTAGTGCCATGCAGGGCACGTTTTACTGCCGTACTTTGTGACAAATCTGTCACTTTGTTTCTTTAACATATATGGCGTGGACCACAGACATCAGAATATACATTAGACTGGACAAGCCGCCAAGTTTATAGGCAGTCCCAGTGTCGCAATTTCTTTTCGGTTCTAACCTGTGAAAAGTTATTATATTTCTTGGTAAATTTACTGA
The DNA here is from genome assembly GCA_019425675.1 of Leucinodes orbonalis. Taxonomy (NCBI): domain Eukaryota; kingdom Metazoa; phylum Arthropoda; class Insecta; order Lepidoptera; family Crambidae; genus Leucinodes; species Leucinodes orbonalis. The sequence continues at coordinate 31,253 of PQWD01013538.1, read as the reverse complement.
TTCATTGCGATGATGGGATGTTGCAATTGCACAGGATGGCATTTTGAAAAAAAACGGTAATTTATTCTAATATTCATGCGTCTTGACTCGTCTCACAGAGCGTAAACTGGTAGCCAGTGTATGCTCGTTGAGCTTACAGTTGTCGTTCTTTAAACGCGGCTTGCCCCATCTCCTGTATTGGGAAATCTGTGGCGTGGACTTTACGTGTATCCTTGGGTGAAGCGCGTTATTGCGTCAGTGAAATGTTGTATTTTAAGAGCATACGTTTCAAAGTAAGTATTAGCACAGATAATATAATATATTCTGTATATAGGCAAAATCCAATTATATTTTTATTTATTTATTTTGTAATTCTAAATTGAAATTTTGATGGTGTTAAGTAGATTCTAAGATGAATAAATTTAGAAACATAATTTGCGCATAGCATTTATTAAAATTTCCTTTATGTTATTGGTTTGTTTAACGTTAGTGTTAACGTATTCCCCGTAGCATTGGCAATAAATCCTAGTTTCCGTAGAGTCGGGCCTTAGTTCTGTTTGGCACTTGATCAAGAAGGAGGTTAAAATTGGCCACAAGGCGGATGCCGAGATAAAGCAATCAGTCGCTACACGATGGCGAGCGGGTGTTTGATCCTGCCTTATTGGGTAAACGGTTTCGTTTGTGATTGTGTGTTTAGGCGGCGGGACATTGTCCGCGCGCTCCCGCTGCGATTCACTAGAACTCGTAAAGGCCACGGCTCGAGCGCTACCGGCTAATGTTAGAGTTGCCCGCCAACGACCGTACTCGGGACACTTGAACATTGGGACACGTGTGCCGAACTATGTATTCATAGTTGACCTTAATAATGTATACATATAAATAAAATTCGAATGTCTGTTTGTTAAATTGAAATAACCATTTTTTTCATGCTCATAAAAATTATTGTCTGTCTGTCTGTTTTATCTCTGAAACAGCTGTACCAATTTGGACCGGTTTTTTTGGTAGGTAGCGAAAAACATAGACAACTTTTATTTTTGAAAATACTAGTAATTTTAGAAAAATAAAAATGATGTATCTTACGACTTATCTAAATCTTTGCGCTACGTTTTAAAATATCTTATACGGAGAGATTCGAAAACTTCAGATCAAAACCGAATCAAAAGTTTCAGTCACTTAATAAACAACATCGACGTTTAATTGTTAGAAATATGGTTAGTGTCAGATAAACATACGAGATTTGCTTTTGTTTGATGTTAATGTATTACACATTATTTACTTTACCGAAAAGTCCATTCATATGGTAGCTTCTTGTGTGGGCACGTCCCGGTGCGACCACTGATGGCGAGTGGCGTGCACACAGATTATGAGTAGGAGATGCAAAGTAAGACACACTAATCAAAAATAATAAATGATTTACATTTTTGGCAAAAAAAGTACTGTTGTTGTCAGCAGATCGCCTATGGTTTCAAATCTGTAGAGGAATATGGGCGATTAAGTGGGAATCATTTAATATGTTAGCTATTTTCCGGATTGTCTGGACACACAGGGTATGCACTGCTTATTTGCATATATGGAGTGCACGCCACTGGATGTCAGGGCTGAGGCTGTGACTAATGACGGAGCTCGCGTGTCACATGGTGCAAATGAGTTCATGGCTTATTTTAGGTTACAACTTTTCATGAAATATGACCTTAGGAAATAAACGTACTGGGATGAAAGGGGAATGAATGAATTTACATAAAAATAGAAATAACACTGGCATTCAACCCAAACTAAGCATCTAGCTTGTAATTAATACTAAACACTGGATGAACAGAACATATATATATATCCTTTCATTTAAAAAAAATAGATACACTACATATAAACACTCAAACTTATACAAATAGATATGTTCTTGCATACAAATGTTTGTACCGCCCAGGAATCGAACCCGAAACCCTTGGTGGTAGCTGGGTGCTCAACCATTACACTACCACGGGGTCGTCGAATCGCGGAGACCAAAGCATGATGGGTGGCCCGTGCGCCGCAACGTCGCGCCTTTGTTTCTTAAGATGAATATAAGTATCAAATAGATATCTTTCTCTATGTAACCCGCATGTTATCGTCACATATGAATCAATATTTGAGTTCAACAGTCACATATGTCATATCCTTCCATTTTTCATGTGAAAACAAAAGAACTGAACCGGCGAGGTCCACCGAGGGATCCGCTATAATTATACTAGAATCAAGTCGTGAGGTTCTAATACGTTCAGGTAACAATATCAGTGGATGTATATTCAGTTAACTTTTACGAAAACCGTGTTCTACTACTTGATCACCTTAAGGAAGATTATATTTTTAAGTTTAAATGAAATGTGTTTTGAGATATGTATATTTTCATTATGATACCTATTGTTTAGTTTTCGGGCTTCTCTCGGAACACCAGAACATAGACTAAATAACGGTGTTGCATTCCAAATTTCATAGTTGAAGGTTAATTGGAAATTCCTCATGAGTTTTGATGTAGTGAATGTCAAAACAAGCGTTCATAAGCGAAATAAACAGATACATTATTTTTAACGTTAACATAAAAGTATATTTTTTTAAAGCAAAAGGCTGTTACAGATTCTAAATTTAACTCAATTTGTCTACGCCTGCACACGATAAAGGGTGTTGACAGACAGACGGACAACAAATTGATCTTAAAAGGATTCATTTTTTCTTTGGGGTACGGTGCCCTAAAAAGTGGCCTAATTCCAAAATGTTATTTATTTGACTGAGGAAAACATTACATGAATTTAAAATTTGTATTCACTATCAACCACTATCAGTAGTGGAACTTTGGTGTAAAAACATTCTTACACCTGGTAAAGGTGTTACCAGGTGTAAGGGTATTTTTACATATATATGAAATATATGGGTATTATATATATAACGACACCCCTACTTGTGTGCCAGTTATAAACAACTTGAATAACTTTAAGTGGTTATTCTGATCTCTAGAGAAATTCCTTCCTGGCATCCTTGTAGTCAGCTTCCGATGGTGACGCTGTACTCCCGCAGGCGATAAAGGGAAGCGCGAGCTACGGCGGCGCACGTGCGCGCCCGCATCCGCCCTCCGCTGACTCAACACTTTACATAGCACTCTCATCATACAATACGTATTCATACTTTGCCAAACGAGGATGCAAAATATCAGATTATGGTGAACAAGCGTCTCTAGTGGCTTCTGGCTACAAACCCACTCACGAAGCGAGTTGACGAAGTTTGATGATGCAAAATAAAGTTATATATAGCCTTTTACGATGAATAGTTACTGTTAATAACATACCTAACCTACTCACAGAATATTCTGAGACTGAGCTTCTTACAATAAACACTAACAATGCTGCAGTTGTGTACGGTCAATGCTTGTATTTATTCTCATGAATCTCGCCTGCATTTTTTTACATCCAGCTTTTTTTAATATTTTCAAAACCATTAACATTATATTAAGAAATGATTCGAAAACCAAAACCCGCTAGGTTTTAGGCTAGTTTTGAAATGGCAGTGAACACTGAATAAATCGTGTTATCGCATATTCTAAATGCAAATTTTTATGCAAGGGATGTTTGCGCGACAGCGGTGTTCTTAAAATATGACTGCCCCAATCTAAACGCAATATTCACTGGTTTCTGCAGGATTACATAACTTATAAAGCGCTGCCCGACACTTTACCCTAATCAGTATTGATAACTTTACTATGGTTCAGAATCCTGATTGGATTATTAGATTTTTTGCTTCCAATTGACCAGAATTGTAAATAATATTAGCCTATAAATTGTCTGGCATTTTAGGAATAACGATAACTAAGAAAAGTCAAATTTTCAGCATAATTAAATTCAAATGTAACTTTAATGCTGACTTCTTAAGATGTATGTCTTTAATGCTAAGGAAAATTTAGAGCGGTATTTTTAGGAGTTTATGACAGGAGCGTGCGCGCGCATGCGCGGTGCACTTGCACATTTACTACAATGGCGGGCGCATGACGTCACCCATTCATGCCCGGCCTTGCGCTCACGCACATTTACGCGACACCACCGAAAACATTTACACACTTAGCGGAGTGTTTTAGCGCTTTTAGTGCGATACTAAATATAAATAAATTTCCACTGACATTCACAGTTCAAACAGCGCTATCTATAGGTACTATATAACGGATTAACTTCGTGATTTAGTGGTTACAGCATTAGGATTAGATTGCTGCGTGACCTGGGGTGTGGTGGGTTCTAACTCGCGGGGGAAAAAAGTTTTTCCCAGTTTGCTTAGGATATTGTTGGCTGAATGTCCGAAGAGAAAGATGATTATGTACTTCAGAGGGCTCGTCAAGCTGGCGGTTCCGGGTTAGGATGGAAGTCGTTAACATTCAGCACTTGCAATGGGCTCGCGTGAAGTGTTACGTCGCAGGTATGTTATGCAGGAAGACCTGTGGCCTGCAGTGGGTCTTAGGTTGCTGATGATAACATACAGAGATTATGAGTAGGGTATGCAAAGTGAGTGACACTTATCGCAAAAACAATAAATAATTTACTTTTTTGTCAAATTGAGTTCTGTTGATGACAGCAGATAGCTTAAAGTTTCAAATGTGTAGAGGAAAATAGGCGAATAAGTGGGAATTATTTAATATGTTGGCGATTTTCCCGGTTAGTCTGGACTAGTGTTGTCAGGCCCGATTTGTTTTAAATCGGGAAATGAGGCCAAAAAATCGGGATTTTAGGTTGCAGACTGGGACAGGTACAAAAAAATGTAAATTGACGCTGATGAGCGATGACGTACCATTTTGAATTTGACAGTGATGACATTAGTAGAACAACGCATTTTCTTCTTTAAATAATCGGGACATTTAGCGTTCCGATCGAGACGCATCCTCAGACCCCTGAAAATCGGGACGTCCCGCGCAAATTGGGAAACCTGGCAACACTAGTTTGGACGCACAGGGTATGTACTGCTTATTTGAATATATGAAATGCACGCTACTAATGACACAAATAAGTGAAAGTGTTCACAATAATAGTGTTGTGTCAGGTTGTTGGTGTGTGTGGGTGTCAGCGGCGCGGCCGCAGTTCGTGTCGGCGGCGGCGGCGGTGGCGGCGCGCCTCGGCGGGGACGCGCACCTCGAGTGCCGCGTGCGGGGGCTCGCCGATAAGACTGTACGTTACTCGCCTCACTACATACTCGTTTATAGCTCTACACCAAGGGTTCCGGGTTAGAACCCCGGGCAGTACAAACATTTGTGTCCATGAACATGTCTATTTGTAATGGTCTGTGTGTTTTCTATGTATAATATGTATGTATTTACAAAAAGTATGAAGTATGTTTATCCGTTGTTTAGTACCCATAATACAGGCTTCACGCTTAACTTGGGGCTAGATGGCGCTGTATGAATCTCAGTAGATATTTATTTATTTATATAACCTATCGCAGTCCACTTCTGGACGTAGGTCTCCCCCATTTTGCGCCAGATATCCCGCTCCTCCGCTTTTCTGATTCAGCCTCCACCTAGCGACCTTTCGCAAGTCGTCGGCCGGGCCGGAGATCGTCCTACGCTACGCTTGCCAAGACGCGGTGTCCACTCCAGAACTCGTCTGCTCCAACTCCAACGGCTAATAAGCCAATTAAAACCGTATATCCGTTAAACTCGGACCGACACTAACTACGGCGGGAACCAATACCCAATAATATGGATAATAATAAAAGTTATATGTACCGCATCGTTTGCCACGTGGTGGCTGCAGATTGTTACCACCCTCGTTCTTTCCGCTGTTGCTATTACCAGAGAGTTCCCTGACTCAACCTAACCTTTATAAGGAGTGCTATATCCAACCCTCCTGCCGAGCGGATAGAGATTTTAGCAAAACGCCTCACTATCGGTCAGTCTCATGAACACCGAGTGCCGCATAAAGGTTAATACTTGAGACCTACAATTACGCTCGTTTCTTTAAGTTTTATCACATCCGCTGACTGGAAAAAGAATATAAGTGTAATAAACTTGATTAAAATATTATAATTTTCTTAATTGTTAAATTAAAGGCTCACGAATACTGTTTGTAAATTGTAGACTTAATAAACCTAAAGAAATCTACGTAACGGCCATGTATCGAATACGGTTTATCATTGTACCTTTGTTAAAAATAAATAAATAAAAATACACTGAGTTAAAATAAGGCCTCAGAAACGATTGCGTCTCTGTGAAAAATCTACGCTTATTGCTTTGTTGTACTTGATAATTAATTTATCAAAATACTGACTCGGATCGGATCGAAACCTTTTACTCTGTAAAAAGTTGCCCAGTCGAAAAGCAAAATCCATCGACTAGCTAGAAACAATTGACATTGTCATAACGAGTGGGTTAGGAACATAATTAGTGAAGTTCGATGGACGCGGCTGGCACTCCACCAGAGATCTGCTTATCTATTATTATAGCGAGATGAGCGCTGCGAGAGATTTAGATATGTGGCCATTGTTACACATACGTGTTGATTTGAAGCAACGCATTATATAAAAACAAACCGCGTACAAACTGTTCATCATAAAATATCTCAATTATCTGAATTTCCCAAACAGCTGTCAAGCGGCTAGTATAATTATGATTGAGCGCAGATAAAATTTTAAATAAAACACGATTCGTCATTGATTTGGAATCTAAAAGTATGTTATGAGTAACGTCAACAATTTAGGCGCGAGCCAGAAATACACGGGCATAGTTGATGAATCGACGACAAACCGGCGCCCAACGAAATATTTGTGCGATTTTTGCGCGGAAGGGCGAGAGATTTATGTCGATTTAAGAATGACCTAATCCAATTTCTTCAGGCATTAATGATACTGTTTTTTTTAATGTATATCTAAAGTTTTTTTGAATGTCAAATAAGAATATTTAATACTAACACTACGTTTCGGTTTACCATATTTTTTGTTAAGTTCCATATGGAATCCCAGGCCAACCTGACATCACGATCAGGGGTAAACTGTATGGCTGAAATGTCAAGTTTCCATGCGGAGAGCCCGGATACGGGCGCAAAATGTTGAAAATAGAGAAGAGAAGCTTCTATAAGACAAAGCCGCCAGGTCGGTGTTTGAATTCTATGCTCTAGTATGCACGAAACGTACAAATGTTTATAGTATTAGTGTAATGTTTGGTAGGCGTAAAGGCGCGAATGGTAAAAAAGCTGGCGGTCGTCGACTCGCCCGATATAGGCGCGAGCTTCCGGAAGCTTTGATGTGCCAACACTATAACTTGCGATGTTTGTCCCTCGGGATCCCCACGCGCCAGGCCCCGATTGGGGCCGCGTTTAATGTTAGAAAATTGTGTAATTTTCTTAATAGCATTAAATTGAACAATAAAATCTGTCACGTTAACTGTTAGGCCCTCCGGTAAGCTGATAACTGTCGCTCCTGAAAGTTTTTCTAGTGGGATAATCAACCTAACGCAGAAAACCACCATAATGGGGGTTGTTCCGTTCGTTTGAAGGCTTATTGAAGAGTGGAAGATAAGTCAGAGACACTAGCGCAAAAGCGCATCTTCGTTATTTTGTGAGTAACTATAATGGTAAATTGTTTCGCCCATTAGCAATTCGGTACAGATAATAGATTGGTTGTTGTCTAGATTTAACCCAAGTTTGCGAACTCATCGAGTAAAGATCTGGTCCTTCATAAGAAAGGCGTAGCTTGCATATAAGCGCCTCATTTACTTCCTTAGAGGAATTGTGGCATTTTTGTGTTTATATTTCCGCAACAGCCACGTGACGCATTACCGTGAAGTGATCAAAATACCTAAAGGGAGCTATGAACCTGGGGAGTTGGGCCTCCCCTTTTGTAGTCAATTGCTAGTGTTTAGGGGGTGGTAAAATAGCCGTAGTCGTGCCCCCGGCGGGGTGTTTTGTTCTTAGTGCGAAAGTAAAACAACGAACTTCACGCACAACGTTTGTTTATTCCTTCGTGGCCGGTCCGATTATAAGTGGTTCGTCCCTGCACGCGGATTGTTGTTGTTGTGTTTGTCGTTTTTCAAAGGTAAGGCGCCCCGGAGAGGGGATCGGAAAAATAACGCCAAACAAATATAAAAAATCGAAAAAACTTCCGGGAAAAGGGAGAAAAAAAAATGTTTTTTGTACGGGTGGGGGGCCGGGAAAATTCGACCCTGCACCCACCGAAAAGTTCTTGAAAAACTGGGTTCAAGTTACAAAACGTCCAGCACCTTTATCTTCGTTAATCTCATGCTTTTTTTTCTATATACATTCGGACTTTACCCGGTTTTGGCTGCCAAAAAGTACATGAAAATAATATCATATTGAAAGTAAATAAATTGTTAAGAAACTATCGGGTCATGGGCAAATATATTTTTTGGCCCGAAAGGGGATTGGTGGGGGTGGATAGGGGGGCGGTTCCGATATGTTTTTTAGCATTGTGAATGACGTTGAAAAGTAGATGTGTGATGTTTGTTAATAGTTCGTCCAAAGCGAACGTAGACCAGAGGGTTTACCAAAATAGATCAGAATAATACCGATTTTCCCGTTTGTGGGAAATGTTTTAAGAAAAAAAAATCTTTGAAAAATTGAATCAGAAATAATCCGTTTTGATATTACAAGATTTTTGAAAAAAAAATTTGAGCTTAAGAAAACAAAATCGCGAAACATATTGAAAAGACTTATGAAAAGTGTTTTTTAAATTTTTTGGGCATTAAATATCGAAAAAAGAGATTTTTTTAAATAGAGGAAAAAAACCGAAAAAAAATAATTTGGGCCGGTATAAATTAATGAAAAATGAATTTGGATTTTAACCTTTAAATAAGAAAGATCAACCCCAATTTATGTGTTAAAAGCCTTGGGTTGACATGTCTTTCTTTAAACAAATTTTAAAAAGAAGTGCTGGCCCCCTTTTGTATACTGGGCTTTGTTTGCTTTAACCTTGAAAATTTTGGTGTTTTTAATATACGTTTGTTTGCTTTGGTAGTGAAAAATTTATTGCAAAGGGAACAAGGTATTGTTGGTCGTTGTGGGTTTTGGTTTATGGTGGCGCGTGGCTGGTATGTTTCCCGGGAGTCGCCCCAAATTGAAAAAGCGAGACTCGGCAAACTGAACAAAAAGGCCGCTTCGCGCTGGAGGTTGGGTTCTAAGAGGATTTATTCTGGAAGTTCCCCCGTCTGGAGGAAGTTACAATATTTGGTCGGCTCTTTGTGGGCGGCTCTTCCCAGCAAGACGGGGCTTTTTTTTCTCCGCTGGAAATACTTTTCTCTGTGCCTGCTTAAGAAAAGTGGGTCCGTTCTTGTTATTTACGCGCGCGGCACTCAGCGCAAGGCCACCTTAATACAAAGACCCCTGTTCTTACACCATGGTGTGGCTTCGAAATTTACAATACACCTTAATTAATTTATTTAAATTAATACTGGGGGCAATTAGTTAAGTATAAAAACAATTTTATAGTAAACCAACCGTTTGTATTGTCTTTTTAAATTTCAAATAAAGAGTTTTTCTCAATTTTTTTTTGGATTGCTATAAAGTAGATATATTATTTTTCATTCAGTTTTTTGGTTTTATTTTTTAAAACAATATTTTTAAGCAATGATCAAATGGATTACAGTTATTAAGTGGTTTTGAAAACAATAGAAAAAAACCAGAGAGTAGCGGCCAAGTTTAAGCAAGTCTTTTTGTTTATAACAACAAATTTTGGACAAATAAGTGGGGTCATGGTCTTATATATAGGTTTAAATATTTAATTTTTTTGGCACGAATGGTCCAAATTTATAAGAATGTTTTTGGGCATGCTAAGCCGTGCATGTGGGGGGCGAAGTTAGAGAAGGTCTTTGAAAGTTTTTTTTGTTGTTAAACTTGCAGGGTAGTGGGGGGGAAGCAGCAGAGAAAAGAGGTAAACAAGGGGATAAGAAAATCGTGAGGATATAAAGTCGGAAGATTCTAAGCAACGGGGCGAGGCCAAATTGGGGGTGGCACAAAAACAGAGCGGTTATGGCTGAGGGGGGCCGGCAAAAGCGGGATGGGACGGGGGGGGGGGCGTAACGATTTTTGCCGGGGAAGGCAGCCAGGCGAGGCTTAGTTATGAGCCGGGGGCAGTGCTGGGCCATCTAACTAAAGCGGGGTGCCGCGGGCGGGAGCTACCGATGCGGGCAACTGGGTGGTTCTGCGGCAGGGGCATCCCGCCGGCGGTGTTCTTTGAACCGGTTTGGCGCGCGCCCCTGCTGCTAGGGCGCCATTTTTGCGGTCCAGGCTACTGTCTACCACGGCTGCGTGCCCCGGGTCGGGCGGGTGCGCCCGCTCGGAGCCTTCCCAGTCAGCGAACGTTCTTGCCCGCCTCGGGCCCACAGTTCGCTTTCCTCAAAGCTAGCCGAGGCTTTGCTCCTGCTCGCCGAGGTTGGGTTGTTTTGATGTCACCAGGTGGAAAACGGGTTTTTTTTCACTTTCGAGAACCTTGGACGTCAGTTTAAGAATGCCGCGCGGAAAGCCTGCCTTTGACGTCCCCGCCGCTGTGGGGGGGGTGCGGCACAGCGGTCGCCACGCGAAATAAACGTAAGAAAGATACAAGGACACCGGAAAAACGACCTGGTAAAACTACTTTTCTAAAAAAAGGAGATGGGTTATTTTTTTAAAAATCCCCTAATAAAAAATTAAAATTTTTAATAAGGAACAAATGCCATAGGGTTTCACGATTGGTCCCCTCTCCACAAATTCTAAAATCTGGGTGAAATCTTTTTATTACATAATTAAAGAAGAAAAAATAATTATTTTATTCTTTCACTGATATATTAAGAATAATGCATTTTTTTCTTAAAAAACCGAAGAGATTATATTTAAAATTAGAAACTTTTCGAATCTTTTAAATAACGAAAGATAATAACAATTTTTACTGAAATTCTTGAAAAAGATGTTTAGTTGCAACTGGGAGTTCTTTATACTTATGGTGTTTAATTTGTATCTATACACCGAATTATGGGGGGTAAAGAGTAGAGTAGTGGAAGCATAACGAGTGTAGGCTATAAGAATTTGGGATCAAACAAGTTAATAAATATAGGATGTTATTTTTGTGTATATATTAAGTACGGGTAATTGTCTCCTTTGTAACGTATTTTATTTACCATGTGGGGGTGTCAGTCCAGTCACAACAGCGCGGTCGGCTGCGTAGCCGGGTAATATGAACCTGTGAACAAAGGATATCTACGGGTGTAGCTGCTTCAGATGTCGTTAAGTTACAACCCTTCCGGATTTATTCTTTTTTAATAGATACTTATTTTTTTAAACCGTCGATGCAATAGAATTTTTTATAAGATTAATGTGTTACAAGCCTGTTCAAAGCCTTTTTTTTAAATTTATCTGCCCCAACATAGAGTTTATATCCATAATTTTTCCTTCAGATTATAAGATTTGGGCGGTTCTGTTCGCGGACAATTATAAAGTAAAATACGACTTTTTAAAGAAGTTTTGTTCCCTGTTTTAATCAGAAATACTTGCCAAACCAGGAATTTTTTTTCGCGCACGTCTTCTCGGTTTTAAGAACAGACACTTTGACGGGTATAACGGGTATCAGAAGTTTGAGCTCTCGGAGGACTATAGGGTTGGTATACATTAAAGAAGCGAGTTTAAAGTATTTTACATGTATTTTTTCGAAAAATATTTTGTATAACAGCATAAAAGGGAATATTAAAAAAACAACAAAATATAATTGGCTTTCCTATTTGAAAGAAAAGATAATCTTTTCCATAATTTTTTCCTCAAAAAAACATGTTAAATTATTGTGTTTTATCTTTTTATTCCAGGCCTCAGTCTTTTGGGTCATTTGTCTTTATAAAATATAAAATATTTTTTAAGAATTGTTCTTTGAATTTAGAAAGATTAGCGGGGTAGAGGATAACTTGTTATTGTCTACCATTACGCAATTAATTTTTCTCGGGTCACGGGAATCAGACAACTTACAATAGTCTAGGAACCCTAAGTCCAACATGACAAAATTGAATAACTTAGTGTCTTTCAAAGTGGATAAAATGTTTAGCCCCCTCCCCATGAACACGATTTCGGAATAATTGGAGCTTAAATGGGGTTGATTTACTTGCTCTTTTAACAAAGTATTTGTTGTGATTAACCGAGTGTAAAAAACAATCCCACATACAAACTACCACTCTCGCGCATACCAATTTATAGTGGATTTATTGAAAATTAAATGTGGGATAAAGTAGCACGATGTTATGTTATTTTTTCGTATATCCCTACGCACGGCCGCCTAGTTCGGAAAGAATTGGAAAGGATTGCCCCCTCAAGCCCCATTTGTGAACATTTTTGTGAATTGGGGTAAATAACGGAACACGAATACTTTTATTTTTAAAAAAAAAATTATTGTTTGTTTTAGAGACTTTTCCAAACAGTCGGGTTTTGTAACAATATTTCTTGATTCCGCAAGCTCTTTGTCCCCTCTTTCTAATGTTTTCTATCCTTTCTCTAGCGTATTAAAAATCAGATTTAAATTTATAATAATGAAATTGTTTTTTATAAACAAAAAATATTCGTCCGCTATCTAAAAAAACATTTTTTTGTTTTTTTTTACCTCTTGGTTTGTTATCTTTGGGGAAACCTAAGAAAAGACGGAATGGGGAAATTCTAGTATTGGGGAGTATGGCTTGAGGGGGGGGTTAGGCGCCTATAACAGAACGACCCCTCTTCTAGTACTTCTTTTATACTGGGTGTCCAACTCTAGGGCAGCAAGACACACCAGGGTGTGGCGCGGGTCCCCAACCGCGTCGCGAGGAAAACTTTCTAATACCGGGAATATAATAAACGGAATAATTGGTAGAAAGACTCATGGAAATGGGATTTTTGTTACTATGATGGCCTATAGGGGTTTAGTTAGCTGGGTAATGGATGGTAAAATCTGTTTAAAAAAGTCTGGCCCCCCCGCCTGTTGGGTTCACCATTAGTTTTTTTAAAAGTTTTAGTTGATTTTGGAACAAGATATCGCGTAAGGGGAGGTATAGGTCTGATATAAAGTTGTATTTTCCGTGGGGGACTGAGCTCCACTATGTTTATGTGAGGCAACACATAATCTACTAGTATGTCTCCTTACTATAAGTAGAATTATTATGTTAAATGGTATATTAATAATTTATGGGAGTAAAAATTCAAAATTTTGTAAAAATAATTAATAATGCCCTTATAGGGGCACTAATATGTTTTATGTGGATAGGTAATCTTTTTTTGGTTGTTTGCGGTATGTGATTAAATGAGAATAGGAATAGCTCATAGATTTGTTGGGGAATTTTAAAATCAATTTCGAAAATTTTGCTTTGTTTTGAAAGGAAAATAAAATACGGCATTAAAATTTCTAAGGAATGGGAGGATAAAATTGAGTTAAAATATAAGATTTTGCTCTCAATTTTTTATTGCAGCAATTTTGCTAGGTTAATTTTGGTAACCGGCAGCCCCGTAAATAAGTTTCACTAACATACCACTCAGTTGTACAAGTTTTTTTCAGAACTTCAACTTTAACAAACTCGGATTAAATGGTTAAAGAAAGTTTTGCTTTTTTTGTTTTTAAGGTCCTGTTTTGGTTTTTAAGGTTTTTTTTCGGAACCTTCAATTTTTTTTAAACAGAAATAAAAAAATGGGCCCAAGAACATATTCAAAGGGGCCAAAATCGGGTTTTCCCGGTCCATATATGTTTAGAGGGATTAAGGAGTTTTATTTGAATAAGCCCAAATTTAATTATTAAAAATCATTCAAAATCAGGAAAAAAAGAACTGCAGCATATTTGCCCAGTCTTGGATTTTGGGAGTTTAATTTTGCTTTCTTTTTTTGTTTAAAACCAAAAATAACAAAAATAATCCTTTTTTGCTTTCTTTATTTATTAATCTCGTTCCTAAATTTTATATTTCCTATGATTAAGATGCGCAAAATGAATTTTACTTAAAGTTACCTCCCTCTTTGCCAAATTTGAAAATTTTAGAAATTGAAAGAAGAAAATCAGTTATGTTCTTTGAGTAGTATTAGGTTTAAAGGAGCTTTAAAAATCTCCAACAGGGTTTTATTAGTGCATGTTAATGCTTTCCTTAAAATTATAGTCTTTAGTTTTTACTCAGCTGTTCTATCAATCAGGAAAATCATTCTGCAAGCCCTTCATTTTTAAAAACGTGACTACCGAACCTGGGACAGGCGGGGGCGACGAAGGGAAGAGCCACCCATCCCTGAGATATATAGGTTTTAGGTTTAGTGGGTCTTTATTAGGTCACCAATGGCTCATCAAAGTTCAGAGATAGAGTGAAAGGGTATGCGGTGGCAATGTGCCGGGGGGATGCTTGTATTGGGGATAATTAAAACGACTTTCCATCCCAACACAGTCTCGATGAAATTCTGCTTTTCGCAAGGCGGCTGGGCATGGAAGGGTTTTTTTTTTTCCTCACATGACATTAGTCCAAGATATTGTTTCCTTCACCGCGCTTTGTAAATAAAAAGGCTTGCGGGTCTACTCGGAATAGTACAAATATATTTATTTTTCATGGTTTTCAAAACGAATTTACGAAAATACAAAAATTGTTCCGGGTGTTTCTCGCCGGGGAACAGCGTGGTGTAGATTAGACACACCTCAGCACCATTTCCGGTTTAAGGTAAGGTGGTGGCAGAAAAACAGGATACCGGTTTGTCGGCAGACATGACCTCGTCTGGGGCCGGTCTCTGAACCCAGGGATGCGGGGAGCGACGCGGTCCCTCTTAATAAAAAGTAGTCATCCATCTGGCGTATATAATCTTGTTTGAACTAATGCCACCCCAGACTATAAGAGGTTGGGTGCTTTGTTTTTCGAAATCAAACGGGGAAAGCAAAATTGTTTTTGGGTATATTTTGGCAATTGGATTCAAAGCTGACCGCAGAGATTCTGGTGGGGTTTTCTGAAAAAGATGAAAAGAACAATTCGTGTCGGATGGCGCAGGTGGGAACACAGAGTCTAAAGTAGGACACGGTTTGGTCCCCCTTCGATACTCAGTTCGCTCTGGAGTTGTTTTTTTGAAAGGAAACTCGCATCCCGGGAAAAGCTTCATTTTTAGCTTAATAAGATTAGTTGGTTTCCTAATTGAACCTTTGGGTTTTGTCATAGTGATATTGTTGTAAAGGAATGCTTAGAATTTTTTTAAGATTTTTAGTAAAAAGAAAAAAAATTCCGTTAATAGTTTTAAAATAAATTTAAAGTTTTGGCCGGAAATAAAATAAAAAATAAACATTTAAGCTGGAAAAAAGATTTTTACAGTTTTTAAAAAAAATGTTAAGGTCCAATGGTAATCTGATAACTATATGACAAGAAAAAATAAAAACCGAGTTTTTTAAAAAAATCATGTTAAGGCGAGCGACTCGGGGGGTTCTAAAAAGATGTAAAATAATGTAAACCATATATTACTTCTTTTTTTGAAAAAATAGCCCGATATTTACAACGTGCCCCATTTGACAGAGAAATTGGGAGGGATTTTCTTTTTTCAACGTTCATCCCATGTTACTCTCTTTGTACGCTCTGGGGTTGGGAAATTTTTTGTTGCACTATCATAAAGATAATAAATACAAATTGAAAATTATCACTCTTAAGCACACTTAATTAGATAAGCGTTGAACCTAATTATTTAAGAAAAATAACGAATCTTGTGCGGACGGCTTTAAATATACAGCAGTGCACGGATACAACATAATAACACATACTTGTTGGTTTGTAATACATCAAATACTTAATTTATTCAAAATTAGAAACAACTCGTTAGACCATTTTTTTCCTAAAGCAGACAAAATTCGGGTGGTATTCAATATGATTGGCAATGAGCACATCGCGAAAAATTTAGTTATTTTTGGTTAAGCTAACTAACCTGTAAGGGGGAAACGAAAATCCGAATCCCTTGGTTTAGGGGTGTTAGCAACAAGCGCGGACAATCTCCCAACTCATTATCAAGATGAACAAAAAGGGGCTTTTGCTGCTGTTTTGTTTTATAAAACACATAAATCTACCCGTTTAAATATTAAACCTATAAACACTCCATTAATTTAAAAACTGGTAAGATTAAAATCAAGCAACGATGTTTAAATAGTGGAATAAAGTCTCATGGAGAAAGACTTATGGAATGGTGGGGGCAATGTGGCGAGCCATGTTTTCCCCCTGGGAAAACATCCTCAACGATATCCTTCATCCAACAAAAGAAACAGTTAAACGCGTAAGGAGGATAAGGAAAAGAGAAGTAAGGATCATGGGACTACTTTGTGATTAAGGAAGGGGAAGCAAGTTCCAAAAATTTTCAAGTTTTTATTTCTACCACCAGATAATCTATAATAAAATTATTCTCGGAACATGATGAGCCGTGGGGATGGTTTTTGTGTTTATTTTTAATATAAGTATGTTGTTTGTAAAGAACATTTGGGGGGGAGCTTTTTTCTGTGTTTGGGTGTTTGAGAAGGTTTGGATTATCACGAAGATTTCTCAAGTTATGTGTTGTTATTTAGAGACCTTATTTTTCTATAGGATATAAGTAATTGGTGATTCGGTGTTTTGAGAATGGTTTTAGGGCCTCGCCCTAGTACACTAAACGATCAAAGAGCGAGGATCCGATTTTTTCCGGTTTTCTTGTATTGTTTCGGGCTTTTGGGTTTAACAAATTTGTGTGTGATTGGCATGAAAATGGTTCCTCGTCCGCTTGTGCTTTTTTTGAGACACAATAAGATTGAGTACTAGGGTTTGTCTTTTTCTAATTGTTTATATGTAGTGTGAAAAATGGTTGTGCATATTCGGATTGAAACATTTTACAAACCATATTGTAAATCTAGGTAAGTGTTCTTATCCTAATTAGCGCTCGTTTTTTTACACTATGTTGTTACTTTTAGGCTTTCAGCCTTTAACTCTTTTTTTTGGGCTAGGAATTTAATCTGTAGATATTTTATGGTAGGTTTTTTAGAAAAAGTCCACAAACTAGAAGAATGAAAACGTTTGGACATAGTCATGGTTGTTTCGCGTTTATTTAAAAAAAAATTTTATTTAAATCATCAATTTTTGCTTATTAGGGACGTTTAGAGCCAAAATGAGATAAAAGACACCTGTTCCGCGGGTTGTAAGTTTAATTTCTGGAAAGTCCATCTAATTCCACATATTCAAGTTCGAAATTCCGTTAAATAATTATTTCTACTTGTAATCACCTGTTAAATTGGGAGGTTGAATCTTTTGTTATTTATATTATAATGTCCGGGCCAACTTTTATAAACAACATAACGGTGTGTTAAAAAAATGATTAGACGGAATTTTTCACTTTTTATATTTATTTAGAGATAAATATTTTGTTAATAAAAAGCTAAGCTATTTATTCTTATACCAAAAATGCTAGCTGAAACAAGGGCTTAATTTGGATAGAAACTGTGAATAAGTTAAATAATAACGGTTTCGAAAACGCGAGGTGTTTTGCGCCTATCAAACAAACTTCAGACGGAGTCTTCGAGGGAATCCAGACACCCGGTTTTCTCTAGCTTTTATACTAAAACTTGTTTTTTTTCCTGGCCCAATTCCCGGAAAAAATGTTCCTCAATTCTCAAACACAGGATCTGAGGGCAGGCGCCCCCTTTTGAATATTTCGCCAAATTTTTTATTCACATATTTTTGGATTTTTTTTACGTTGTTTTCTGATAAAAGAATCCCGGTTTTATCCTATAGTTGGGTATTTTGAGTTTATGTTAGGTGAAACGAATTAGCCTAGAGGATCGTATGTAACACTTGTTGGTTCAAAGAAAGCGTCGGGTGGGCACCCTCTCAGTTTGGGGGGGGGGTTGTTGTGTGAAAAAACCTGTTTCTTTGCGCCATGTCTCCCTTACTGGGGAAAGGGCCCTTGAAAGTGTTTATTTTTCAAATCCGACACTACATATGTTGGTAATTTTATTAGTATAGGAATTTTTTGAAAAAATATAGCTCAAAAAACGTGTTTTTAATGCCGCCGCTCTTTTTTCGGCTTTTTAAGGGGAAGAAAAAATCGGTGAAAAACAGAGGAAACCTCCATGGCACGCCTTTGTCGGGAAGAAAGTTCTCGGAAATGGCGTCTGTTTTCGGTGTAGACATTTCGTTTTCGCCAGTCCGAAGATTTTGGGGTCCTCCCCGGACAGTGTGGTGATCGGGATTGCTTGTAATGGGGAGTCTACCGTATGAGACATTTCTTTTTATATAAACAATTTGTACTCCTCGGGGTGGGTTTTAGGTGTCACCATTCGTTGTCCTTTCGGGTGTGGGAGTGGGAAAAAAAAAACGTGTCTGATAATCTTAGGTTAAAATTTTATGATGGGATTAATGTAATAAAGTAATAGAATGATGAAATGAAAATGATTAAGAATGATTTAATTTGTTATTAGGTTTTTTTAAGACTTTCCTGAAAGGTACCTTACCTACCTCAAGAGAACTAGTTCCATTTATTCCGTATAAATCAATTTTGGAAGAATTTTTGAATGTGGTTTAGTTTAGGAAATAATTATTTGTCCCCCCCCATTATGTGATTTTTAGGACGAGAAATTAATATAAAGCTGAATAAAAGTAGATTTTAATATGGGGGTTTTATATATTCTATGTTTTAAAAAAACCTAACATTATATGTCCAGAATGAGCTCGAAAAGTTGTATTCGCTTTTTTGATTACTTTTTCGATGAATTGTGGGTATGCGGTGTAAAAGTGTATTTTCCCAAATATATAATTTGCCCCTTTTTTATACAAATATAACAGACGGATTACAAATATATAGACTGGGAACGGGGTTCAGAATTTTTGCCCTTTGGATGGTTTGTTTTAATTGCGAATAATTGGTTTTTTTATTGTTAATGAATTTGGTGGGTTTGAAAGAACTTAAACCCACTTAGATTGGAAAACGTTTAAGAAGGAAGTAAAAATAACCCTTTTGTTAGATTTAATCCCCCTGAGTTTTTAAAACTGAATTATGATTTCTGAAAGTGGACTAAGTGGGTGGTGCGTCTGACCTGAGAAATTGTTGTTAAAGATCTAAATGGATTTACGAGTTAAAATATACAATGTTCAGAATTTAATAGCTTATTAAGATAGTAAGGTTGGCCCACTCTGGAAAAAAATCAAAATAATAAAATTATAAGTTCTTATTAACATCTCCAGGTTTCCTTTAGTCTTGCATGGTGCCCCCGAAAATATATTTTATATTTCACTCAGAGAGTCTTTATGAAGCATAGAAGGGGCCCGCCCGAAACATGATTCTTTAAAGTCTAACACACAAAAAATAGTCCCCCTATAAAAAAATTTAAAAAATTCCCCAGCATTTTATGATATAGTTTTCAATTTTGGTTACACCCAATTTAAAATAGTCCATTAACCAGTGAGAGGGGGGGGTAGGGGAATGCCAGGACAGTTGGTTTTTGGAAGATCATACTTAAGTTGTTTGGAGCAAGAGGGGGCATCCTCTTTTCGGCAGTTGATTAGCGATCTGTTTATATTATTATTATTTAACAATTGATCATTAATTAGGCGATGGGTAAATGAAACCCAAGCAGCTTTTTCAAAAGATCTTCTTTTTAGAATTTATTTGTTTTTTTAATCTAATATAATCCGATATACACCCGCGTGTGGAGGGGCTGTCAATCCTTTTTTAATAATGGTACTGATGTTAATTCCGCACCTTGTTTTATTCTGTTCTTAAGTCTTTTTACTCCATGCTCTTTGAGGAAGAGGGGTCACACCACCTCGGTTGTTTTCAACTCCTACATTGTCCATCGGCCGCCAGTTTTAATCATACAAAATTTGGTAATAGGGTGTATGTGTGTGTGTTTATTGCCAAATTAGTACTCCGATGCGTCGGGTAAAAAGATATCAAATATACATTAACATAATTAAATATGGATAGTAACCAACAGGGGATTTCTTAGGAGTTTATAATCTATTGTGGGTGTTTAGTAAACAAATCTTACTCTCTTGAATAAATTTTTTAAAATTACTTTAAAGGTTTTTCATTAGTCTAAAGGAATTATGTGCGGTTTAAGTAAGGTGAAAGAGGGAGAACGCTGTCGACTTTAAAATATTTTTGTTACATGATTGGTTGCATTTCAACTATCATTTATTTTGTTTGTAATTTTTTTTGTTTTTTTAAACATAAAATAGGTTAAGACAAAGAGAACTTTCCCGGCGGTTTGGTTTCGCGATTGTTTCCTCGCCAGAATAAGCTACATCAATAAAATGGGGAAGCTCAAGAGCCAATCTTTTTTTGTTTTTTTTCAAATTTCTCGAAACTTTAGGCCGGGGGATTATGATAAAAAAAATGGCCAAATTTGTTTTACCATGGCATCATGATATTTCTGATTGGTATCTCTTAGATGATCACGAAAATGGAAATAGGAATTTTTATATATAGAATAATGTGGGTTGTGAGATTTTGGGTACCGGGTTTTAATTCCCGAAACCTTGTTTGTTTTTATTGTTTATGTTCTAGAGACATAGTTAATTTGGTGGTAACCTCGCATTAAGGTTCCCATCATTTTTTAGCAACGAGATGTTCACAAAAAATTGGGAACTGCGTGAATAACATGTTTAAATTCCATCTATTTTGTAAGAACTATTATTACCACATGTTTTTTGTGTTTATATGTGGGGGAAATTGTATATCTTTGTCATATGTGTTTAAGGCTATTTTTTTGCGGACGTCTCGTCTCATTTTGTCTTTTGGGTTTTTGTATTCTTGTACAAATAAGAGAGGCCTATTCATGTTTTATTTGTAAACTGAGGGACCCACTTTAGTAATTTATGATATATTTGTATTGTAGAATGCCAAGATGTTTTTTATTGTCAAAATCTGTTGTAGCGTGGGAAATAGAATACGGAAATTACCAAACTTATTTAAACGATTTTGGGTGCTTTTTGGCGCGGCGGATCCATCTTTCGTTTGGGTATTAAAGAAATTTTTCTGTCTCTAAATAGAATAGCGGTAGAAAAATCAATATTTAAATTTGTTTTTGAGGGGTTTTGTATTTTTTGTTTAAATCGGTCCCACTTGGTTATTTTAAATTTTTTACCCGAAAATGTAAATAATTAAAATTTACCGCCTGGTTTATTTTTTATTAAAACACATCGAGACGTTCAATATATATGTTGGTTCCGTGTACGTCGAGTATATCTGACTTTTTGATAATTTTGGTTGTGATTCCTACTGATAGTGAAATTAGATAAGTATAAATAACCTCCAAAATAATTCTTTTTTGAGAAAAGGTATTCTGGGATAAGAAAAAATTTATGGATTTTAATTTTTTACTTAGTAAGCCATTCGGTTAACTGTATATTTTTACAATACTTTTTTGGGAACTCAGGAAAATGTATAGAATTGTTGGGAAAATATTGGGTGAGAATGAATGATATAAGTTTTGGTTTAATTAACATAACCAATAAAAAACCCTTTATTAGATAAAAGATAGCTCTATTGTGTAAAGGTAAGGGCTATGATTACTCTCCTCCGTAAACGAATGTGGGAACGTATAGAATGACGCTTCACGCTCTGGTAATTTTAGCTTATTAATGAGTTATCAAGAATTTTGCAGGGGAGGAGGCAAATTATTGAATGTTATCTCGCTCAGGGGGCAAATGCTAAGTTCGATCTGATAGAATGCAGAATAATCGTTTAGATTGTTATATCTCGCAAAATTATTTCATTTAAGTTTTAACGCCTAGGCATCAATATATAGATCAAACCTTACTTAATTTTGTAAAATTAACTCCTGTATCGATGATGATTTATCAGTATTTCCTTCTTTCCAAATTTCGAGAGGAGTGAGATTTATATTTTGATAGATAACGTTCTGTAATGAAAATAAAAAATCCCTTAAAGTTTGGTACTGTTGAAATCTAACATATACATTTGTTGTTTATGAATGGTCTTGATTCGTTAATTTTTGAGGATCGGAAAAGGTGGATCCCTCTTAAGTATAATAATTTATTTTATGTTGGGGATTTTTAGAAGATTTAATTCTAAGAATTTCTTGAAAAATAAATATTATTCCGCCTCGGTGTTTTTGATTTTAATTTAAGATAAGACAATTCTTAATAAATAAGAAAGGTCTCTTATAAGCTTGAAATAATTGCACATATGTGGAAACATGTTACTAAATTCCGTTTGAATTTAATTTATGTTCATGTTTTTAAAATATGTGATTGCAAATTTTCTTATATCAAAATATATACACAACCACACAATCTATTCCTCAGGAAATGGAACGAGAAGTTTCGTCGTAATTCCTTCGGTTGCGTTGGTGGCGGCCCCTGCAATGCACCCAAGAAGCCCGCGCCGGACTTTTGCATGCCCCAGCCTTTTGCGTCGAAGTGGGGGCCGGAAAAACGCGCCCGTTGGCAAATGGGGTGAGTTAGTATTCGCACAACCCAAATACGACACGGTAAGACACAAAAGTTCGCGTGGGCAGAGTAATAAGGCCGACGCTGCGCGGGGCCACGATATAATCTCGCTCGTGAGCATAGGAGCAATAAGGCCGGGGGAACCGCGGCAAGAACGGCTTTGTGCAAACACTGCCGTCGGAGGGCAAAATAAAAATCTTTGGATCTCGAGAGCGATCATTATTCGGCCGCCAGGCAGTTGCTCCCGCTGGGCGAGAGCCAGAGCGTTTCACACGCCCGCTATGTTTTGGGCCACGGGACCAAAAAGGGGACCCGGGCCTTCCGCTGTGGTAAAGCTCAGCGATAGGGGCTAGTTGTGGCCGCCTCGGCCCAACTGGTGCCCCCTTCCAGTTGCATTTCTAGTAGCACGCATGCTCCAAATTCGCTTTTCTGCTCCGGCTACTCCTTGTCCACCTCCGGCCCGCGCCCACAAATTCGTCTGCCTCCAAGTTTTTTCTTTGTACGCGGGCCAGGGGTTTCGATTGAATTGCTATTTACGTACGTGGCGCTCGATTGTTCTGATGGCCACAGCATTACAAAACAATTTTCCCAAACTTTTCGGATCTCCGCCCTCTCATCTACCCTCCCTGGTTAATGCCAACACATAATTCTAATAAAATGTTTCATTTCGAGCAAAAGTTAGATAACACCTCAATTACAAACAACCTATGGTAGCACATCTATTGTGGCGTTATAAACAATCGCCGGTTTCACTAATTGTCCCAACAAAGTATTGTCATAGTAACTGCTATAATTTTATGATACTAGATTAATTTGGGTTTTAAATTTTAATTTTTCTTTTTTCTAAAATGAAAATCATACTGAAAATGGAAATCAGAAATAGTACCCCTGGTTAAACTTCAAGAGTAAAACATTTTTGTTTAAGTTTATGAGGGTTTATATAACCCGATGGGGGGTTTTTTAGAGATTTGTTATTGCATTATTAAAAAAAGTGGATATACTAATTTTGCCAAGTGGATTAAATATAATATAAATTGAAGGGCAATCTAACAAAATAATGAACCATGGTTGCGGTCTTAAGGTGCTTGGGCGACTTTATAAAAGTAAAAGGGACATACTCTCTTGGCACCCAAAAGGTATATCAAAGGAGAAGCTTTTGCTGATAACAAAAAGATGTTAAAAAGTTTCTTTCCAAAGGCCAAACTTGCTGCCCAATTATTGCCTACCACCGCATTTTACGAGCCCTTGTCATGTTTGCCGTTTCAGTTTGGGGGCACTCTCCCGTGCTCTCAGATCGAAAATGAAAAAAAAGGAAAAAACAAAACTCCTTGGCTATATTTTACATCTATATTAAAACGTATATTAAAAATCAAGATTTAGAAGATAAACCCAAGTAATTCAAAGGAACTTCCTTTTTAAGGAAAAAAATGTAAACTGAAAATTAAAAGAGGCTTAACAATATGGGTTTTTTGGAAAATATTCTTTTAGGTTCCATATCCCATATAAAATTTAAAATACGGGCTGGTTGAAAACTATTTTTTTTGGTCCCACTAGTGTTATGGGAATAAATCTCCCTTTTCGATATTTAAATTGCAAATTTTAAAAAAAAACATTCAAATAGGTTTTTTTATTTCCATAATTCCGGATTGTGGGGTGCTAGTCTTTTTAAAGAGCCTTTGAGAATCTTCGAATTAGTATTTTGGGTGAGACAAGGTAAGTTAGATCGGATTCTATCGAGGATTTTAAAGATAATTGGTTATAAATCCTAAGGCCGACACCGAAATTATAAACGGAAAAATGTAATTTTGTGTTTGGGTTTATTTTATTTAACCTCTGGGAGATAGGGGTCTGATAATTCTTTAATTCTAGAAAGAATCAGTTTTTACACTTTCTTTCCAGGTAAAATTGGACCATCCAACAAAATTTCTGGCAAAAAAGTTAAAATTTGGCGCCTGGAACGGGGAAATTATTCTAGCAGAAACTTAGTTGTCTACTTTTAGTAAAATGTAAATAAAAATTTTCATATTTCTGATCAGCAAAGGGAGTAGGTTACCCGGAAAATTTTACAATGAAAGTAAAGGAAGTAATGGGGGAATTAGCCCCCACGGGAAAAAGAAATATGTCGCTTATATAATGATGTTAGAATGTTACCGCTATACTTACTCAAGATCAATTTCTATTATATATAAAAGACAGATCCGCTGGTTGGGGGGGTTTTCGAAAAGGCTCGTTATTTCGAAATGCCTCCGCCAACACGGGGGATAACTTAAAATCCTTTCGTTGGAGTTCGGGGATATAAATTTGCGGTTTTATCTTGGAGGTCTTTACGGTTTGGAAAAAAAAAGCGTGAAAAGGGGGAAAACCGATGCCGCGCAACGACCTTGAGCTGGGAGTAAAGAGATTTTTTTGAAAACAGGGTTTTTTCCGGGTGCGGGGTGGAAGGTGTCCGCATTGTGCCGCCAAACTGAAGAACCCGCCTGCGGTGGGGGAGCCGAAGTACGGTTTCCCTTAATACAAGCTCAAAAGAAAAGTAGGACTCGTCGGCACACTTTAGGTGGCGGAAACCCCAAACCATCCCGCACAATGTGGAGGGTTCCTTGAAAGTGTTGGATGGGTGATCAGGGATGAAAAATACTGGACGAGAAACGATGGTATTTTCCGTATGGCCTTGGTATAAAAATAACAGGTAATTTTTCAAATTGTTTGCCATTATGGTGGGATACGAAGTTCACGACATTTGCGTTTGGTGGTATGTCGCGGGTTTGAAGAAGAAGATTGGCCGGCACGACGCAAACACACAATGGTTTTCCTGGGGGTTTTGCTGAATAATCGCTAAAGGCGGACCCGATTCACAAACACAAATCATATACATGTGTGGTGCGCATGAATTTATGTGTGTTAGTTTTGTTTGTTATCTACATATTGGGTTTGTAATATGACTTCTTGGGTCGATAATTGTTTTCTTTATAAGACGCATAATATATAATAGACAATGTGATTTAATATACAATAAAACCCAATACCTGTTTATAGAATTATCTGATGTTCTTAATCGCGGCTGGATAATGAGATTAGTACTCATAAACAATAACATGGGTTATCGACTAACTTTATTATGGCTGGGTCTTTCGGGAAGAATTTGCGACGCCGGCGTATTGTTTGTTAAAAGAATATGGTTCTAAGTTAAGAAAATTTATTAACATCATATAAATATTCGCACCATAGATATTTTGAATGGAAATTTCTCTTATGTGGAGAAAAAATGAAGCTGCTGTTACCAGCTTACAGCAAACCGGTATCCTCTGAAAGAGGATATGGGCGTTGGTTTATATTTAGATAAATAACAACCAATATTTTTGTAAACCATCCTACCTAGAAGAGTGATCATAAAAAGGGCTCAAACGTACGGCAAAACATTTTAGAAACCGCGAATGGATAACTTAAATATTTTTTTCGGGGTTGAGACCGTCCTTACATCCGAAGGGTTCTCTTTATTAACATGATGTTTTCTGTTTAATGGTATTTTTTGTTTAGTGGTGCTTTTTAATAATCACAAACTGAAATTCGCGTCCCATTTGTCCACAACAAATCGGATGAATATAAGGAAGTGGGTTTTAATCAAAAGTTATCTTAGGTTTGATATTATGGTGGAGAAAAATCTGCGGTTAATCAGTGCAATTGTTGGTTAAAAAGGGACATTTAATTTTTGTTATAATTTCTTTCTAGTAACTATTTAATAGTTTTTATTCGTGACGTAGCGCATATACTTCGTAAAAAGGCGGGGTTATTTGTTTCCCGATGTATGGCAAAAAGAATTGTGTTAAAAAGACAAGTGGCTTACTGTTCATAGAAAAGAAACTTATCTTAAGTGTTTCTGTACCAAATATCTACGATATAGTAGTTGTGTAAACGTCTCCTCTAACCGGCCAAGGTCAATCCGACACATAAAGGTACGTTAGGTTTTCGGTAAGCAAAGAACTTAATAGATCTCTTGGCATACGATCTTATCCTGTCTTTTGTTTATTACTTTTATATAAGAGATAAATAAGCGAAGTTTTCATCGAGATTGGTCTTAGATTTGTGTTAAGAATAAAATTATTTGCTTCTAAAATCAATTTTTCCGTGGGTTGCACTAAGCATTTGGTCGTTTTCATGAAGGGATAAGATTTCAAATATTAAGTAGGAGAGTGAGAAGAACTGTTTTATCATTTTCTCAAACTTGTCTTTTAATACCACTCATGCAACGCATTGCATGAAAAAAGTTATAGTGGTAATTTAATTCGACTATTACTCTACGTTTTAGGGTGTTATCTCTCGTAGATTTCTGTTTTATTTATTTTAGTTCCTTTTTACTTTTTTATTAATATATCATTTTAGGATCTGTGAAAATATGTGGTTGTTGTATCTTTATCAATGGTGTGACGGGTTAGACTAATAACTTTTAGACTTTTTTGACTTACGGGAGGGCTGTAGGAAATTCAAAATCCGAGCCGTACAATGGTTTCGAATTTCGAAAATAATATATGTAAGGAGTGGAAGACAAATTTAAGTCGTCCAAGAAGGCCGGCGTGGAGGATAGACTAATACACTATGGATAGGCTAGTGCACTCGGTGGGGGTGTTATGAGTTTGATGATGAAGTACTTAGCTGATGGATCTTACGTTTAGCTCATGAATTTAGGAGAAAGTTTCGACAACCTTAGCTCGATTTAATCATGGAATGCTTTTAACTGTATTTATACGTTTTACCAGTGGTTGTCAGATATTCGTTCACGTCGTCAGCCAGTGGTATTCAGCGATTTGAAAATTATTTTGGTGTTCAATGTGAGTGTTGTATTTGGGAGTTTAATGCACAGTAATGAAACATTGCTATGTGTATGAAACTGTGTTGTGACCTGGTGTCGATGTGGAGCTGTATGTGCGCGCTGGGTCCCGGCGCTGAGGAGAATAGAGGCCAGGCGTCGGCCGCCGCAGCCGCGACAGGTGAGCCGGCCTTCGCCGCCTCCAACCGCTCCGTTCGCCAGCGACATTCACCCGCGCGGCGGCTCTGAACAACAACACACAGCGTACACACACC
Source organism: Leucinodes orbonalis (assembly GCA_019425675.1). NCBI lineage: Eukaryota > Metazoa > Arthropoda > Insecta > Lepidoptera > Crambidae > Leucinodes > Leucinodes orbonalis. The sequence goes on along the minus strand of PQWD01013538.1, from coordinate 3,838 downwards.
GAAACACACACGCATCAAAAGTGTGATGAGTTATGCTCGAACAACACAACACGTCGACTCGCATATACGTACATACTACAGAAGCAAAATATTGACAAATTTAGGCTTCAATTTATGAATTTTGTAGTTGAAGCTCTTTTTTCTGAAGCAACTTTACGAGGTTTTTGACTAACAACCAAATAATGTACGTAGATTAAAGATATAATGGCGCCTTCTAGCGAACTATTTTAATAAGGGATATAGGGAACCCTGTTCAGCAGAGGGCTCTAAAGCTGAATAATTATTAGAAAATCAATTTTTACCTATTATGTCGAGGATTCCGAAGAAGTTAGAAACTTTATTTATTTGTAGAATTATATGTTACTGGGCATGTTCATTAGGGTGAAGTGGATGGAGTCTGTATACGCTCAGTTCGGAAGCCAGATTCTGTTTACGGCAGATATTAAATTGCGTGACGCGCTAAGAATTTGGGCAAGATTTTTTGATTGGCAGATCCAGTATTAAGTTGGTTCTCAATGAGCTTTTGTCTAACGTGTATTGTTGTTGCATAGATAGCTGGAAGTGAGTTGCTACAGGTAGTATTATACCTGCAGTCTATGGCCGTACCGTCTTGGCCCATTGTATGTGTATGGTGGGGGCGGGGCGGGTGCGGGGGCGGCTCCCAGGCGGCGGCACGGAGCGACGCGAACCATCACGTGCCCCGATCAGACCGCCTCTAGCGCTGATACACTATCCTAGGTGACCACTCATCTGAGAAATATAAATAAATATTCGTCTGGATGGATGACTTGGTAGGTGGCGGGTAGCAGATGGATGATCAACTGCTAGGGATCAGCGCGTGAGACATTAAGGGAGGCTTCGTAGCAGTGGCACATTTTTAGGCTGTAACATTACACTATGCATGATAATTGTGATCGTGAACTTCTTAATATCAAGAACAAAGTCTTGTTCAATGATAGGCGGTAGGAATCACTAAATAAAACAAAGAACCATAACGCCATAGAAAAAAAATCCAGCAGCAAATTCAATGGTTTATACATTGCATTTTAGGCTTCCCCATTACACACTGCCGGCTTGAGTGTTGTGTGCTGAGTGCTGATCGATGTAAAAAAATTTTATCGATTTGGTTGCTTAACACAGTAGCAAATAATATATAAATAACTCTTATAAATTATTATAAAGTTAAGCGAAATATACAAAATACTGGCATCTGAAATCATTATGCAATATTACATAATTATTTTAATAACCTATATTATAAATAAGGAATGATTTCGCTTGATGATCCTCTTACCTAAGCTTTTGATAACAAGAACTAACACAAAATGATTATTTAGTTGTAATGCATAAGGTATGCTCTAGAGTAGCATATAAGATAGAAACTTCACATTTACATCCAGATTACAATTTCATGTTTTTTGTTATGGTACTGTATATACATGTTAGCTAACTGTTTTTTTAAAAGAGAATCCGAAACAAGACTCTTCTTTTGGAATTTTAAACAAATTGTTTTCTTGTGTTGCTAAAAGAGCGTCGGTGTCATTGTGATGGTGTTGCTTTCGATCTGGAGGTGCAGGGTGCAGTTCAATAGCGCAACGTACATTGGAATTTTTCGAAATTATATGAAGTTATCGCGACGCTCTTACAGTGAAGGAAACAATTGTTAGAAATACGAGGCAAGCGAAGAGTCCAAGATGTTGAAGGCGTGAAGTCGGTCGATCTGCGCTGGCAGCATGGACGGATAAAACTATAAAAGCGTAAGGCTCAGTGCCTTGGTTGGAGACGCTACGTCTGTGATGTTTTTTTTTATGTTTATAAGTGAGTAGTTGTGGTAGGTCTGGAGTTCCTGATGGTAGTGATACGCAGAATGACAGAGCGGCATTAAAGGAGACAAAATGATAGACAGTTATTATTGCGTCCTCGACGCGATAGCCCGTCACCCGACAACAGATGTGTCTTTCTACCGGGAATTTACTGCTTACAGTGCTCATCCGAAACACAAAGTTGCTAAGATTCCTGTTTACGGGATGATATTGTCACTGGTGGTACTAACTAGACAGTATCGAGTTACACTGGTAAAAAGTGTCTGCTCTAAATAAGTATATATCGCGATAATAAGCGTGTTGTATGTGTGGGTGAGATACATGATTTGTGCGTGTGGCTTGCTTTGACTGGAGCAGAGGTGAGGTTGAAGAAGAGGCTCATCTGGGGTGTGTTGTTGAGTGGCATCGTAGCGGGGCGTCGGAAGTGGCGCAGATTGTCGCAGAGCCAGCGTGCGGGACTGCACGGGCAGGGGGGCTCTGCTCCGGCGCCGTCGTCGCCGCGCGTGGTCGGCCGTGAACACTGCGCCTGGTTGCACCAGGATCTGAAGGTCGCGAGACGCACACGAACTGGACAAACATACAACTTCATATATAAATGTTATTTCATAATGTACAATACGTTATAACTGCACGGAAACTGTGGGCAGTGGGACTTAAAGCTGATGTGAATGTGACTTGTGGACAAAATCAAACTCTTGTTACTTTTGAAGTGTGTTTGGGAGCCAGGATTAAACACGAAATGCGCTCGCGAAGTGCTAGAAAAACGGCCTCAAAGGAAACGCAAAAGTTAATGTCTTCCGGCTACGAGTGAGATTAATCGGAGCTTTACAAAACCTTTGATTCCTTTATATCCTTGTCTTTACGTCTACTTTTTTAAGATATCCACACGCAGACATAACTGGGGAATGTGCAATCAGTTATCTATAAAACATTTTACTTAGAAATAGGTACACATAATATTTATAATATTTAAAGAAGTGTATTCCCAATAAATGGCGCAACGATTTTGTTTATGCACTCAATCTTGTATTACAATATACTCGTAGATGGAGTAATGTCATTTACCATTTCTGATCTTGTGCTTTGATTAGCCTATTAAGCATCGAAAAAACATCATTTGCAAGGACTATTGAAAGACTGAAGAAGCACGGTCATTTTGTAGTAGATATTTTAAATTGTCCTACACGTATTGTTTTACAACCTTGGTTTTTTATAGTAACTTTGAATAATAAGCTGATCTTTGACGCTGTTTACAAAGGATTCTTAAAAATGAACTTGTCATAACAAAGATTGAATTCTTAACAGATAGGTAGTTACTAGGGCTACGATTATTTAGAAAAACGTCAGCTAATTTGAAATAATGTAATGCACTGCAAATCATAAGACGTCGTGGTCAGTGTGTGGACGGTGCTTCCTACCGGGAGGGTGAGGTTCAATCCCCGAAGTACCAATGTATTATTTGAATTTTGCAAATAATATGGTACGTTATCCGACGCTCTTACGGTGAGGAAACATCGTGAAGGAAATTGAATGCAAACTGCGAAGCGATTGAAGGTTGTGTGTGAGTTGTCACCGCACTGGGCCGCGTGGACGACTAAGGTATCATCTATCGGGTAGCTCGGCCTCGGTGGGGCGTTTAATGAGCTGTGAAGATGCACTGAAATAACAAACCATTTAGGCATTCGCTGATAGAATCATATTATGTTACCGGTTAAGAATAGGGAGATAATTTGGCTATCTGTCTATGGTAGTTATTTCTAAATTTTGCTAGGCTACCTTGGCCCTCTTTGGTAAAAGAGCTAGATAATATAAACTTGAACAGCTTTGTTAAGAAATTAAATTAATAAAGAATTATGAAATATTCTTTTTTAATGTTATGTGGTGGTGTCGTTATACGAAGATGTATGTTAGCTAAATCTTTCCTACAAACTTTTGGTGCTCAAGGTTAATAAAGATTATAATTAATTGATTCCCTTTACCAAATCACGCTACTTTTTAAAGGTTTAGAAAATTAA
>PQWD01013537.1:0-12034 GCA_019425675.1 Leucinodes orbonalis | reverse complement strand
AAGTTTGTGTGTGTGTGAGTGTGTGATACCCACTTACGCATACATACATTCAGTATGTATGCGTAAGTGGGTATCTATATGTACTTGCATGTGTGTGTATGTGTATATATGTACGTGGTTACATGTATATGTATAAATATATTTAGGTTAAGCTATAAAAATAATGCCCACGAGAGCGACTGCCGACAAACTGTTGCACAGTTTGGCAGAAAGGTAAGTTTTGTTATGTGTACTTTTTTAAAGAAATTAAAAAAAATAAGTCGGATCGTCGGGTCGGTAGACGCTGTTTCCAGTCCAGAACATATCAGAAACACCAAGACGAGTTCAAAAAGGAATGCGCATGTTTTTACAGCGATCGAACCCGGAGCCCTGTATTAGCCTCAACCATTACTCCTGGGTTACTATTGTAATACAATTCGACGGAGTATCGATTCCGGAAATACGTTTAACGAGGTCAGTCGAGAAATGCGGGCGGAACATCGAAGTCGGCCGACCTTTGATCATCACGGTACGTAAAACTAATTAACAGTTCAGGAAAGTTCCTAGCAACTTTCAATACACACCGGCATCATAATCCCGTTTTATAGTACTTTTTTGGTGTGAATGGGGTGTAAGGTGTCGTGCACAGAGTGACACTAATCGTAAAAACAATAAATAGTTTATATTTTTGTGAAACTGAGTGCTGTTGATGACAGCAGATCGCCTATGGTTTCAAATCTGTAGAGAAGAATGGGCGAATAAATGGGAATCATTTACTATGTGCGCGATTTTCCGGGTTGTCTGGACGCACTGGGTATGCACTGTATATTTGCATATATGGAGTGCACACCACTGTGTAAGGGTGTGTGTAATCAAAGAAAAAAGGGGCATAACGGCTATGGCTTTTGGTTGATGATCAACTCTTAATAACGTACTAGATTTTGCCCGTAGTTTCGCCCGCATGAAATTGAGGGTAACGTGGTTGGTTACTCTTTCCTGGTCACACTGAGAACTTGGTATATAATTATAATACGCTATTAATGTATGTCGTGTCCTGCTAGAGCGTCAGTGGCTCAACGGTGTGGAATGTTGCCTTCCAATCGAAAGGGCGCAGGTACAAATCCCGCCACGTACCAATGTGTTTTAAAATTTTTGAAATATTCGTTATCCGACGCTCTTACGGTGAAATAGCTTAGTAAGTAGTAGTTTAGTAAGCTGATGTGTCCTGCTTGCCCGAGTAGCTTTTCTCAGCAGGTTTTAATCATCATCATCATCATCATCATTACAGCCCAATTATGTCCACTGCTGAACGAAGGCCTCCCCTAATGATTTCCACGCGGACCGATCCCTTGCAGTTGACATCCATCTGCTACCCGCCACCTTAACCAGATCATCAGAGCAGGTTTTAATGACGGCTGTAAACTACGCTGTCACCGTAGCTAGCTTTTGGGCTTGGCGATACGCTAGGAAGACGAATGTAGACGATGTTAAGTCTTACCATCGGTTATTTAGCTTTCTATCATGAAAACTGAAAAAAAAACATATGAAATTTCACATTTTAGACTGGGATTATGATAATAACATCACCGCAGATTTCATAACCCCACAAGTACATCAACCCGTTGGATAAAACTAAGTCCCTAGCGGTACCGCATAATGTTTTCACCCGCCACCCTTAACTGCCATCCTACCCCCAACCCCTCGTCTCCGAGTAAAGTTCATAGGTCAAAACGGTTGTAGAGAACATAGAGAACTCTAAAAAAAGATGTTATAATTCCAAATATAGATGTGGTTATAATCTCTAAAAATAGATGTTTGACAATTTATTTAAGATATTAACCATTTTAAATTTAACTTAAATTACACCTTAAACACTTAAAAATAATTAGTACTAAAAAATAGTATTAAAAGAAGCGGTCTCCACTCCAGAACTCGTCTGCTCCAACGGCCATCGGTTCTGCGACGTACGTGACCAGCACACTGCACCTTCAACTTGCTGATCCGGCGGGCTATGTCGGTAACTTTAGTTCTCTTACGGATTAAATCATTTGTGATATTATCCCTAAGAGAGACTCCAAGCATAGCTCGCAACTAGCTAGCAACGCGCAATGGTTGAGTGACTTTGGTTATATTTCCAAAGGTTATAAAAGATTGTGGTTATTATTCCAAAATGACTTCGTCACCCGGAGGTCGTGGGTTCGTCGAATCCCGTGGGGAAACATCATATTGTGATATTTCCCCAGTTTGGTTAGGAATTGCATGGTGTGAACCATGTCATCATCATCAGCTCATTAAACGTCCCACCGAGGGTCACGAGCCTACCTTAGATTAGGCCTTAGTCGTCCACGCGGGCCCAGTGCGGATTGGACGACTTCACGTACAACCCTTGAATCTCTTCGCAGGCGTGCGCAGGTTTCCTCACGTTTTCCTTCACCGTAAGAGCGTCGGATAACGTATATTTTTCGAAATTTCGAAAACACATTGGCACGGGCGGGAGTTGAACCTCAACCCTCCCGGTAAAATGGCAACAGTCTACCTACACCATTGAGCCACCGACACTTCGTGAATCATGTGATTTTCTGAAAAGAAAGGAGTGGAAAAGAACTGTTATGCACTTTTGTGTTTCGTGAAGAGGGCACTGCAGCTAGTGAAATTACCGGTTATAAGAGACCTAACATCTGTTGTCTCGGGTGTCGGGCGCAGTGCGGCATTGATGGAGAATAATAACTGTCTATCAGTTGTTGGTATCCTCCAATGCCGCTCTGTCATGGTCAGGCGTATCACTTACCATTAAGTGAGCGTCCTGACCTCCCTTGACACTTATGACATTAAAATGTTTGCCCTAAGTGGGATTCGAACCTACGACTTCTGGCGCATACGGCATTCAATATCCGCCACCGAACCCGACATATATAAACTTGACATTGCGGCCATCGTTTACAAATGCATTTCATAGCGCGAATAAATTTCGCGGTCCGTTGGCGTACTATCACTTGTAGTTGTGTGACACTTCCTTCTGGTCAACATATTGTTTTTTCAATAAAATGGATAGCGTGTCTAGTTAGAAAATTCATTATAAATATATTATTTTATATGTAGTTCGTCTGAGGCTAGTCAGTGGCTGCTTCAGCTGAATTCAACAAAATGCGTAAATATGCCAACCTGACAAACACAGTTTTATTTGAACACTAGCTTTTGCCCGCGGCTTCGCTCGCATTCAATTCGGGATAACACGGTACTTGCATTTATCACTATACATACGATTTCACCTCCCTCCAACTTTGAAGGTTTCGGGGTCAATTTCAGAATTTTTTAGCAAAAATATGTTATAGTGAGCTAACCTTAAAAGATAGACATATGCTGTCGCGGACCTTTTTGTAGATCATTAAAAGCAGAACAATACTCTCATACATGACTTTTGTGTAACTTTAACCGTTTACGCAGCGTACGCAGCGGAAGCTCCAAGTATGAAAAAATACCCCGATTTGAAACATTCTTCATTGCTGCTCCGCTACGATTACTCGTAGCGTGATGATATATAGCCTATAGCCTTCCTCGATAAATAAGCTATCTAACACTGAAAGAATTTTTCAAATCGAACCAGTAGTTCCTGAGATTAGCGCTTTCAAACAAACAAACAAACTCTTCAGCTTTATATATTAGTATAGATTTTGCTGTGGAAACGTTTGGACCGTGGGGACCATGTGCCCATCGTGTATATCGGGATTTAGTAAAACGTATAGCCGAATATACAGGTGACAGGCGAGTAGGTGCCTTTCTTGGTCAACGTTTAAGTTTGGCTATACAACGCGGGAATGTTGCCAGCCTTATGGGTACTATGGCACAGACTAGGGACAGTGATCTTTTTTACGTTTTGTAGGTTTCTTAGTTTTTATTAGTGTACTTAATATTTATTTTAAATAATATTAGTGTTTAGGATGTACATTTTAGTTATCTTCTTTTATTTATTAAATATATTTTCTATTTCGATGTTATAAATATGTAATCGTGATATGTTTTTTATTCTCTCTTCAACCAATCGCAGTCCACTGCTGGACATAGGTCTTCCTTATTTTGCGCTAGATATCCCGGTCCTTCACTCTCAAACAGCCTCCACCAGCAACCTTTCGCAAGTCGTCGGTCAAATTCTGAAAGAATTCAATGTAAGTAGTCTCTATAAGCGTTAACGGCAAGTACCGAGTCGTTTTTCTCCCCAAACATATACTAGGTTCGCCCTCCCCTAAACACCTGAAGCCGATGTTCGAGTCCCACTCTTTACCGCGGGTAGTGGGCTGGTCACGTATGTCGCAGAACCGATGGCCGTTGGAGCAAACGAGTTGTGGAGTGGAGACCGCGTCTTGGCAAGTGTAGTCTAGAACGCCCTCCAGCCCGATGGACCGACGACTTGCGAAAGGTCGCTGGTGTAGGCAAAATGGGGGAGACCTATGTCCAGCAGTGGACTGTGATAGGTTGAAGAGAGAAAGAGAGGCTGAGGGCCATAAACTTAAGGTTCTGTTTAAGTATTCACTCTTCGACCTATCGCAGTCCACAGCTGGACGTAGGTCTCCCCCATTAAATCGTCTAATTGTGCATCAAGAGAAAGATCTTGCGGAAACAACACATCAACGTTTAAACTTTACAGGGTTTACTCTAGCTATAATTTAGATCCTAATTTAAATACTAAGAAACTGATCGACTGGCACAGTTACAGTTCATTCTATTTGTCAGTTTCGTCACGCGTTGTCTTTCCGTGGGCATAAGAAGCTCGACCCAGTTTGGGTACCTTTGGTAAACCACTTTTTTGTTACTTACCAATCACGTCGTCAACACAAATCACAGTACGCCATCATTGTTAATTTAAATTTCAAGTAAGATTACACTGTGACTTGATACAGTGGCAAATGATAGGAAATTTTGACGAAGTTCGAATTCAAGTTAGCTAAAAAAACATCCATTCCAGGGGTTAATCTTGTTTTTTGTTCGACATTAACAACACCATCCTTATTTAACCCTTTGACTGCCAATGACGCCTTAAGACGTCTGACACTCCTTCCTAGTCGTGCACTCTTGACAGAGTGGTCGTGGCTGTTCATAGAAGGGGTTGCGTCTCGCCGTCGCCATTAGGTTCCAGGGCAGCCGCACGACCTGAGATGTTTCTCCACGTTGGTCGACTCATAGCGTTGCGAGTACATTGTAGTGCGGTCAGCTGCGTAGTCTTTCTGATGAGGTCAATCCAGCGAGTGGGTGACCGGCCTCAAGATCTGTTGTCTTCGTCAGAAACTACAGATTTTGTATTGTGTCTGGATTCCCAGCGTTCATTGGGTTAAGCAAGGAGCTATTATTATTATTTATTAATAGTACTATTAGTACAAACATATGTTTATAAATAAATATTATTAACACAGTAACACCCAAAACAATACAAACATACATGTCCATGCACACAAATATTTGTAAATCAGGCAATGATGTAAAAAGTATAGATTCATGATATGGTCACAAAACAATCGAAAAAAGTGTTCCGAATGCAGCGACAGCACACATTCTACAAGGAGAAGGACGGCACCTAAACAAGGAGTATACAACTGTATTCTCTTTGGCGGTTCGTTTTTGAGGCACGGATGACGTATGTAAAGGTTTACCTCTACATACCTACTTACCTTTACATATACAGAATATCATTGAAATGTGCTTTGTACCGACGACTTGCGGAGGTCGCTGGTGGGAGCTGGATGAGAAAAGCGGAGGACCGGGATATCTGGCGCAAAATGGGGGAGACCTATGTCCAGCAGTGGACTGCGATAGGTTGAAGAGTGCTTTGTACTATGGATACTAACCACGAATTCAAATACTTTTTTATGTTAATACAATACACATTATCCATTGAGACACCCTGCACCCAGACCAATACACAAAAAATGTTAACAATATCAGCTCAAACTTGTATTTAACTGCCAAAAAGTCGGGCAAAATTAGGTTTAACGGTCACCTCGATCACTGAATACGCGAGCTACAAATTAGCTCGTTAATTACTTTCATTACAAACGCTTGTCTACATATTAGATACATTTGCAACGGAAGTAGGAAAAGTGATACGTCATGATTAGAAGGTTAGTTGTGTCGGTGACTCAGTGGTGGACTGTTCTGCCTTCCGATCTGGAGGGTGCAGGTTCACGTATACCAATTTCTCAAATTCTAATTCAAAAATCTGTATACATCCGACGCTCTTACGGTGAAGAAAACATCGTGAGTAAACCTACGCACCCCTGCGAAGAGATTCAAGGGTGTGCGTGAAGACGTTCAATCCGCACTGCACCCACGTGGACGACTACGCCTATGCTAGAATTTTCGAAATAATATGCCTACCCGTTAAGGATTTTATGGGTAGGCACATAATTTCAAAAAATCGAAAAGACATTGGTACGTGGCGGGATTTGAACCTGCGCCCTCTAGATCGGTAGGCAACAGTGCTCACCAATGTTCTACCGACACTATTTTTTTTGCGATTTTTTATAATTATTGAATATACTTAACCAGAATAGACACGTTTATCGATAATCACCAAGGCCTTCGCTATAATTAGATTTCATTGTCAGTACTACGGAACTGTAACAATGTATAATAACGATTAGTTTAAAACTTACTTAGACATGTCTTTTACTTCGCAAGCACAAGTCGGTTTCCAGTATTTGAAAGTGCGGTAAGGCCTGCGCCTAGAAGTGGGCTTTAATAGGCCGATGATGATTAGAAAATGTCTAAATCTATATCTTGACTTCGATTCTATTTGGAGATAGGCCTTTAACATACGAGTATTATTACAATTGCACATTTATAAATGAAATGGGCTTAACGTGATGTTAAATAATAAATAAATATTTATTATTTAACACAGCGTGGTGGCTTTCAGAAAAACAAATAACCATGCATTTTTTAATGAAATGTTGTTATTTAGAAATATAACTTTTTTTTGTCAGCGAACATTAACACTGCTAATTCATCTTCTGAACTAATATTTAACTGTCTACTAATTATTGAAACTTTTTAACATATTTGTGGCAACATTATTGTTTAAAATGTCTAGCTGTCAGTAAAATGCTCTACAACAAAGCTCCTCCTACAAAAACAGATTTTATATTACTTTCCTCGTGATTAAGCTCCGATTCATAAATACCTACATAATAATAAATTACATGGGCAGTGGTGTCATTTAACATTAGATGAGTAGTTTGCTCGTTTGACCCATATAGGGTTTAAAAAATGAGAACTGTAACATTAAATGTACACTGTAGATTCTCTAAAACGCAATTTTGTCAGCAAAATTGGGTCAGAGCACAGCTCGGTGGCGAAACGTCGGCAAAGATCAAGTGAGAGGCCGCGAACTGAAATATCATGCTGTTCACTCAAGCAAAGTTTTGATAGAATTAAGGTTTCAGATATTCAACATCTTATTCTCCAAAGATTTGCAATCTAAATTTAATTTTATGGAATGTGCCCTATATTAAAAATGGGATCTAGTTACAAAATATTACTTTTACAATATAAAATCGTATGCTGAAGTGACAAAAGGTACACGATATCAAGTTAACAGCCCTGTAAACTATACATAAAAGATTATCAGTGATACGGGAGTACCTTACATAAGTTAAATGGTAATAAAATTAATCACGGAAAATATACACTCACAATAAATACTTATAAAATAATCGTATCTTACGAGATAAGGTTTCGAGATCCATTACTCGTAGAGTTCTATTTCTATACTTGCGCCGAAATGTTAATTTATTATATTTTCGACATTTATTATGACCATTCCCATGTTTGCCTTAAGGTCTAATAACCTTTACCATTAAAATCACAAATAAATGCCTATTCAAAAAATCCTCAAAGATAGGACTTTTTTATAAATGTAAAATGATACATGATTGGGCAATGTTTTTTAAAGTGTAGCCACCAAAATAAAACTTTTTTGACAATCGCACAACATGGGCTGGGATAATACTAAGTATGTAGTCACTATTTTTCAGTAGTAGCCAGTTTTACTGAAAAATCGTAAATACTCAAGTAGTTACTTTAAAATAGCGCCTTCACAGTGAGAGCTATGCCATAATAAACCCACTTTTTATGTTATCTCAGTACAGACTTACAATTAATTAAAATTATGAGATAACTAGAGCGCGAAATATGATAAATTAATTGCTACAAGGAAAATTAGATTTTTAAAAATAGCAAGTAGAAAGCAAAAGTGAACCCTCGCGAGAAACTTGATACTGAAAATATATTTTTTTCATTTCTTACCCGTAGTTTGAGTACTACTATAATGGACTAAAGTTGGGTATAAAGTCACTATGCTATTCGTGAGAGAACTAAAGCTACCGACATAGCTCGCCGGATCAGCAAGTTGAACTGGCAGTGGGCTGGTTACGTATGTCGTAGAACCGATGGCCGTTGGAGCAGACGAGTTCTGGAGTGGAGACCGCGTCTTGGCAAGCGTAGCGTAGGACGCCCGGACCGAGGGACCGACGACCGAAAGGTCGCTGGTGGGAGGCTGGATGTGGAAGCGGAGCACCGGGATAACTAGAGCAAAATGTGGGAGATACAGTGTAGTGGACTTCGACAGGGTGAGAGCGAAAGACAATTATGGCAACGACCTATCTGGTGTAATTGGTTGAGACGTCAGCTATTACACTAAGGGTTCCGGGTCCGATACCCGGGCAGTACAAACATGTGTGTGCATGAACATGTCTGTTTTGGTCTGGGTGTTTTCTATGTATGATATGTATGTATTTGCAAAAAAAAGTACATAAGTATGTTTAACCATTGTTTAGTATCCATATTTCAGGCTAATGCCTAGTTTGGGGCAAGATGGCGCTGTGTGAATGTCAGTGTACATTTATTTTATTTCAAATGAAACCTTTAAAACATTTTTAAAACTGGTGCATTATCTGTTTTAGGCAGGATATTAATGATAATGTCTGTCAACAATCAACATCCACGTTAATATACACAAATAAGTTATTAGATCCGTTTTGCTTTATTTATCTCAGCAACTGTGAAGATCAATTATCTTTTTTGGTCAATCCGCATTGGGCCCGCGTGATGGATTACGGCCCAATCTTCACATAGCTAGGCGGAGCGGGAAGGCCTACAGTGGGCCGTTATAGGCTGCTGATGATTTGTTAACCAACCACCACCACATTTCAGTTCATTTTGTAAGTTTGTAGGCAGTCCTTTTAGGGATTTTTTTCTTAAGTATACTAATTAATGGGATTTTTGTTACTGTCTACAGCCCGTATAAACGTTCAAAAAGTCCTAATCCATAAAACTGGTGAAAGTCATACCAAATTTCAGCACTTCGGGAACTAGCCAAACATTTTGATGATCAATCAAGTGTGTCAGTGGTGAAATCGGCGTATTTTGGATATCAATAAAATGTCAAGTATTTGAAGTATTCAATGGTTTGGTATGGTAATGGTGTTCAATTCAATAATAAGGGTATTATCGACATCATATCCTGAGAATATGAACTATCTGGTACATCAGAAACCAACTTTGTGAGGATTCAAAAAAACGACAAAACACTTCGAGAAAAGGTAGGTAGTGCCGTAGTGCCCTTGCCTTCGCTTAGCTCAGCTCTGCTTAGCTCGTATTGGCGGGCGCACTTTCGTACCCCCAGACAAATATTTTGGAATCACTGTTACACTTTATACGAACGTTAATACTTGCTATACGGGTTCTTTGATATTTCATTTCATTAAAAAAAAACGTAACAGGGTGGTCTGTCCTTCAGTTATTTTCGGTCAAAAGGGGCTCGAACCCTGGACTTAATTGATCGTTATGTGTCCGATCCGGCGTGAAGGAAACAATATTTCAGTAAACATGGCCACAGTGCAAAATAATCCAGCAAATTGACATCTATGTTGGCAATACTGTAGATATTTATTTTAATCTTTGTTATTATTTTTAAGTTAGTAAAACTCGAGTTTAAATAGATCAAAAGTAACAGAAACCATTTACCTTCAGATAAATCATACTGTCTCCTTAGCTGTATACTGATATCATAACAAAATACCCCGGAAAATAGGACGCTGATTTAGACACTTTCATATTAAGGGAACTACTGAATTTTTCTGTACTGTGACACACAGCTGTACAAACTAAAATTAACTGAAATTAGTAAAACTGCGGGGTTTAGTTGCGTTCGTTGCATTCCAATGTCGATGGCACGATTTAAAAATATATCCTACGTTTGGTTTTACCGTTGACATTTCTTTATTAATCAAAAGTATTCATCACAGATTTCCCAATACAGGAGATGGGGCAAGCCGCGTTTAAAGTGCGACAAATGTAAGCTCAACGAGCATACACTGGCTGCCAGTTTACGCTCTGTGAGACGAGTCAAGACACGAATATTAGAAGAAATTACCGTTCTTTTCCAAAATGCCGTCCTGTGCAATTGTAACATGCCATCATCGCAATGAATCAGTAAATTTACCAAGAAATATAATAACTTAACTGTATTCTCTTTGGCGGTTTGTGTTTGACGCACGGGTGGCGTATCTACCTTTATATGATGGATGATGATGGAACTAGCTAATTCATCATTATAATCATAATCATTACAACCTAATATATCCACTGCTGATTTCTACGAGAATCGACCTGTAGCATCCGTCTGCTTTCCGTCGCCTAACCATCGGTCCCCGTGGTTGGGTGTCGGCCTGTGTTTCTTTACCAGTTTTCCTGTGACGTGGATGCCACGAAGTCTTCATCATCACCGGCTCATTATACGTCCTCCACTGGAGGGCACAAGCCTACTATTATACGGTGTTGTCGTCCACGTGGGCCCAATGCGGATTGGCCGACTTCACGCAAACACCAGGTCCTAGGATATTTTATATGCAAAAATGACAATATTTCCATACATTTAATGCAAAATTATACGTGTGTACCTTTTATTGTCAAAACAGAATGACGTTAGTCAACAAGACTGTTTTTATTGCCAATGACGTACATTAACGGAGTAAACATTTATTGCTAAAATTGCTTATAAAAATCATTGTTTTTTAACGAAGAGTGTTAAAATTATTCACTAAACGTAGAGACCAAAGATCAAACTGCGTTACAAGTAAAATTGTACATGTTATGTTTAATAGTTTTTCATTTGAACATTTTTTTTTACACGATAGTAGCAAACGAGCAGACAGATCACCTGATGGAAAGTTAATACTGCCGCCCGTAGACATGTGCCCTTTAAGCAAGAGTACGCTTACATTTGCGTTACTATGTTATATTTATGTTATTTATTTATGAAAAGAGTTAATTTGATAGGTTTTTACTTAATAAAGTGTTATTATTGGGTGCTTCTCTCTCAACATACTAAAACCACTGAAGCTCTTTTTTTATCATCAAAAATCATTTTTAGCGTTACTTTTTGATTGCAATGTTTGATATTGTGTTTTTGGCGTTTATCAAGTCAAGATTAAACGATTCGTAGATGGATTTGAAAATGAAAAGTGTTTATTCAGTTTAGGTCCTTATAGAACACTTATGAATGTCAAATGAAGCTACCACTGGTTCGGGAGGTAGTTTTCCACTGAGAAGAAACCAGCAAGAAACTCAGTAGTTACTCTTTCAAAAAAATTTGTTAAATACAGATTCATTTGTAATCAAATTAATTATATAAAGCAAATTATATTTTCAATTTTTATCGTATTATGTATTGGTAAGAATATAATAATCTACAAAAGTACTACTACTATTAAGCAGTTAAGTATTATATAAATTTAAATAGATGATAACAAAAAATAAACAATAGTAGTGCAGGCGTGGAAATCAACATGTCCATGAGTTTTTATCATTTATATAATCTTCAATACTATAGTAAGCTTTTTTTATTAAAATAGACTTTACATGAGACTAAACTTATGCAGGGGTAAATCAATTACATATTGTGGTAGCTTATTAAATATTTAATGCTTAATCCACAAATGAGTTCCCAACCTATGCAATCTTAAGATTTGGAACGCAAGTTTGTGTTTGTTTCCTAGTGTTCAAA
>PQWD01013536.1:0-36122 GCA_019425675.1 Leucinodes orbonalis | reverse complement strand
GATGGACCGACGACTTGCGAAAGGTCGCTGGTGGAGGCTGGATGAGGAAAGCGGAGGACCGGGATATCTGGCGCAAAATGGGGGAGACCTATGTCCAGCAGTGGACTGCGATAGGTTGAATAGGAATAGGATGAATATATTACAAAAGTGAAATTTTAAAAATAAAATCTGAAATATAAATCCATTCGGTAGGTATCTTGAGGCAAACATCACGGCTTCACCATTATATTGGCCTACTGGCCTTTAAGGTGTCCTCATGGCGGCGGCTTAAATTACACTAACAATTATGTAAAAAGTATAGATTCGTGATATGTTCACAAAACAACTGTAAAAAGAATGCAGCGACAGCACACATACACATATTTCGAATGAGCGTACATCTACTTAAACAAAGAGCAAAGTCAAAGTCAAAACATTTTATTTCAAATTAGGCTAACAAAAAGCACTTATGAACGTAACAAAATATACAAAAATATAACAAAAATCAATTAAAATACTAAATATTTTAATAAAATATTTTTAATATGAGTTTTGATGCTTTGAAAAAAAAAGCGCTTTAGTGGTTTGGCCTGTTGAGAAAGAAGCACCCAAGAAACCCCACTCCCATGCGCAAAAGGGCACCATGCGAATTTGTGCTATTAATACAGACTTTTTGAACTCTTTCAGATAGGTAAGATTCTACAAGACTCAATGAGCATTCTGATACACCGTAATGTCTCAACTTTGATAAAAGTGTTTTATGGTCGACGCAGTCTTTTGACTTTGACTGAGCTTAAGACACATCGCAAAAAACTCCTATTGCATCATGCTTTGTCCTCCCAGGCATCAAAAATATGCTTAATAAGTGCAATCCCTGCATCAGTAGAATTTTTATTTTTTGGGAAGCTAAATTGTTTTTCATGTAATAATTTGTTAACGTTAAAATGTGAAAGCAACTGATTAAATATAATTTTCTCAAATATTGTACTTAATGCAGGTAAAATAGATATAGGCCTAAAGTTAGATGGATCACTGTTATCACCAGATTTAAATAATGGTATTAATTTACTGTATTTCATTAAATTTGGAAAAGACCTTTATCTACACAAGTATTAAATATCAATGCTAGATGGGGTGCTATGCTATCGATAATTATATTATTATATGAGTAGAAGTACCCCATAAATCTAGTGATAGAATTACCGCAAATATTTGGAACTATTTTGACGTCCTTGATAAAGCCAATAAAAAGGCAATTTGTAAATATTGCAAATCTGCACTTTCGTACAAAAGTACGATAAAAAGTTCATTGACCTTTTATTACATTTTAAGCACACGACGTAATACATAACATCCATTGTTATTTCAAGATTAATTTATGTTATCTTTAAAATAATGAATTATTTGTTTGACTATTTGCCACAAAAAATAACAGATAATGATAACAGATTGCAATAACAGTTATTGGAAAATAATTTAGCAGTGTTATTCATTATATTGAAACAGCCGTTATTACCATCGCTACATAAATCTTCTGTTTTTTTAATATTTAATTCCTTAAAGGTTTTAACAATTACCTCAGGAGTTATGTGCTTAAAGCTAAATAATTTGTTGCATTTACAGACACTAGATGTTAGAGAACCAGCAATAGAAGAACTAGAATTTAAATTACTGGTTGTTTTAATTGGAATGTTGGTAAAATAATTTTCAAAGGCACTAGCTACTTCGAGATCCGTGCTAAAAATACTAATGTTCATTTTAATTGAGACATTATTATCGCGACTCTTATTCTTACATGTTTCTTTGTTAATAATATTCCAAGTGGCTTTAATTTTATTACTAGAACCTACTATTTTGTTACGCAAATAGATTGACTTAGCAGCATGACAAGCTTTTTTAAAATTTTTGAATAATTTGTTTTGAATAATTTCTTTGAGCCTATAACTGTATTCGCTTTGGCGGTTCATTTTTGAGGCACGGTTGGCGTATCTACCGTTATATATACAGAAAATCATTGTTACACTAATCTTGCAACTATACATATTTTTCAAATTGAAAATTTGTGTTTATTGCCAGAAATGCTGCTACCGGCGAATGCGAACGTGTACTACGCCGTGAACACGGCGTATAACCTCAACTTTATTCTGCGGCCGCGCGCTGCCGCCGCTAACGGCAAGCCGCGCGTCCCGCCCAAACGACCCTGATGCACTTCGCCCGAAATCCTGTGATCTTGTACAAAACCCTCGAGTTCCTCTCATATTTATTTATAAACTTTTGTGACTTTATACTCGACACGTGTTAAAACTGTTCAATCTGTGTTCAAAGTGTACTCGGTGCATTTCCAAGTGTCTATTATTAGTATTAATGTAAATAATATGAATACCATGCCACCTTTTAGAATAATCGTGTTGTTTACCTGTCCACGTTGTATGTATAGTTGTGACATCATATCTGTATATAGGGAAATGTGTAAATATGAATCTCATAAAGGTTTATGATAAAACAATACTGAGCCAAAGGCAGATTGTTAAGTCTTGTTAGTGAGGTGCTGTCTCTCTTTATACAACAATATAGAAGCTTTAAATTTAAACAAATTTGTGAAACCGAATTTCATTAATGTATTTCAAACTCATGTATGAAGCCTTATACCTACATTAATGGACAAGTAGGTGGAGATTATTGCGTAGGAAAATAAAGTGAACTAGTGTTTGCATTAGTTGCAATATTAGGTAGCCAATTTATAATTAATTTTATAATATTTATGCGAATTTTTGATGGTATTTTATAAAATGAATGTTTGTACTTCTACTTATACCTAATTGATGTTAATAAAAAAAATCTAACAAATAATAGATGTCGGTCCACTTATCGGCAATAGTTCCGGTATAAGCATTTCTGATGTTTTTCTTGTTATTGCAACGTAATTTACTATTTTTTCATTTGTTGGTTGGAAATTCAAATAATACTCTAAAGTCAGCGACAGAACTATAAATAGATAGGTACTTGAGATTTGAGGCACTATAATGTGTGACTTGTGCTATTTTGATAAATGAGTACAGCTCTTTCTTGCATAACTTGGATATTAGTGATATTAGAAGGAAACACTATATTCATGGTTGAAATATCTTTGCCAGTGTACTTGTATACTGGCAAAGATAGCAATACGTAATCTTACATGATTTGTAATTTATAAGATCGTAGAAAAAGGAACTGTATTGGTGCATTTAACAGAACAGATAGATATATGGATATTATATCATATTGGTACTGTAAAAATAACTTAATTTTCCACGAGTTTTGATATCGAGAATATTTTTCCAAAGTCACACATTATAAGTAGTCATGTTTTTATTTATTTAATAGAAGTCGTTGTGTTTACTCAAGTTAATCAGAATAATATGTTAAAATATAGGTACCTATATGTTATATAAATGTGTATGTGTTACTCGCCCGCAGCATGACTAGCATCCGATAACTGTAAATATTTTGTACTTGTGTTTTTTGTAGTTTTCCACCAACGTCTGTGTAACATGTTTATAACTGTGTAATAAACGTAATGATCCCTGAAGTTAGTATAATTTTGTAAACCTACCTCAATGAGAGTATTTGACGCATGCATAAAGTGCAAAACCCTCTTGTTAAGAAGCGTTAAGTGAAAGATGTTCTACGATCACAATATGAAAAAGGCAATTTAAAAGGGAACACTGGTCACCAGATATACCTCAGACGAAAGATATATAAGAGATAGAGTAATAGAGAATATTAAATTATCTGTGGTACAAGGAAACTTCAGTATCGTTTGCGTCAGTGCAAGACCTGAATGCAAAAAAAGAAGTACTTTATACCTACAGTGGATCATAAAAATTTATGAAAATCAATAATGATAGAAGATAGCAAGGGCATCTTAATGGTTGTAATATCTGACGGAATTCGGCATTGGATTGAGTTTTTGCATCAAGTCTGAGCTTAATCTTAACTGAGACACAGATACTGTTCGGCTAGTGTTTATACGTTAGAACGAAATTTAAACCACTTCTAGTATCCAGTCAGCAAGTGACCTGGGCTTTCATATATGTTGGAGAGAATTTTCCTTACAGCAGACTTGTACATGTAAAAATGTGTGCCTCAATTTTATTTGATAGTAGCTGTTCCCCGCGTATTACCGCAATAAAAGATATATCCCAAACAACATAACCTAAAATCGGTCACGTAAAAGCGCGCAAATAACGCGACGCGCGGCCGTTGCGTGTAAACATTGCTTTATTCTTATAAATAATGGTAGCCTATGATTTCCTTATTACATCAGCTACCGACCAAAAAAGTCCCGTCCAAATCGATCCAGCCGTGTCATAGATTACCCCGAACAAACAGACAGACATACAGAAATTAAAAAAAAATTAAAAACACAAAATAAGGTTTGCGCTGTGAAAAGATACCAGATCACATGTAGAGGCAAGCTTTTGAATGTACACGACCTAACCCTACCGACCCTTACTTCAACAAATTCTACATATTGTGGCATCTCTCATATCAGACTCATAAGGCAAAAGAACTGCCCTCTTATAGGGAAAGGCTGACTTATTTCAGACTTCATAGTTTAAAGGATCTCTGTCCTGCTCCTGTTAGATTTAATGTTTCTATACAAAATAATTAACGGCTGACTGTTCCTCTCTTTTACGATCTATACAGTTTAATGTACCGTATAGATTAGCGCGAGCTGGAAGGTACGTGCCTTTCTTTGAAAAGGGTAGTAGGACCAATGTAAGTCATCACGCCACCATGCATAGGCTACAGCGTCAATACAATAAGCTCAGTAAAGAATGTCACATCGACATATTTTCATATAAGCCTCAAAAATTCAGGAATCAAGTATTGCAGTCTTTTGACTGCAGTGCTTGACGCCTTGATAAACTTGATAAACTTGATAAATTAATATATTCATTCAGTGTATTTGATTGATTTGCTGAATTTTGAAAAGATTGGTACGTCACAAGATTTGAACCTGCACCCTCCAGATCGGAAGGTAACAGTCCGCACCAATGAGCCACCGACGCCCATTCCAGGTGACCATACCTACCCCTTAATCTGCTTTCACCACAAGTAAATAATATGGTAGCTACCTATAACTTTTACTTCTTTGACGACTCATCTGGTGTAAAGTCGAGACGTCGTCTACTATTCCAAGGGTTCCAGGTTAAATCCCCGGGCATTACAAACATTTGTGTATGTGAACATGTCTGTGTTTGTAATAATCTGTAATAAGTATTTATTACCCTAACTGCAAACTCTTCGCTTGTTATGGGGCTAGCCAATTACAGAATAGTTTGAAAAGTTAAAATAATCACGTGTTTATGATTATAACAAGTTTCCTGAGTGCAAATGAATGGGAACTCCCATGCTGCATTAATAATAGTTATTAAGACGCAGTTGCAGATTTATGTATAAACGGTCAACGTTTGTGGGAAACTAAGGTAATTAGCACGTTTTCATGCTGCAAAGTGGAAATTTTCGGCACCAATGAGTTTCAGAAATGCTAATTTGTTTGTATTTGTACCTATCTGTATAAGTTTTTTTTTCGATTACACTATTATTATTGCACCTATCTAATAAAATTATTGAAATATATCGTACTTTTATCATAATCATGTAAGTTAAGGTTTTTATAATCAGCTGTTTAATTTACGTTTCGAGAAAGATATACTAAGGTAGTAACCGTTTCATTTTTTTTTATGTTATAGGGAGCAAACGAGCAAGAGAGACACCTGATGGAAAGTGTTCAACTCCGCCATGAACAACGGTGCGTTGCTTACCTTTAAGGAAGGAATACCTCTTTTCTTATTTGTCAAATATGACATAGGAACCTTCAAGATGACAAGACATTATATGGAAAAACCGCTGTTGGTGGGTCATTCCATATTAGCGAAGTACGTGGAATGAAATTGCGCATAAATCGAACTGTAGTCGAACGCCAACCATCAAGATGATGAGGATGGAATTTCAACTTATGGCGGGTAGTCCGATGATGAAACTCAGCAGCAGGTATCTGATCGAACAGATCTTTGGAACACTCCCCATTGTATATGCGATAAAAGACACAGAGACTCGCAACATCTCTGCGCAAGGCTAAAGAATCTAGACCATTGGTGATCGACGGATCGTTGACCATCCGCGTGGCTCTTCGTTGTACGCGGTCAAGGGGAGAAGAAGGCATTTCGGCGCTCCGGCCCAAAGATGCGAACAATACTCCATATGAGGGCGCACCTGTGCCTTATAAAGCTGAAGGCGCTGGTGGGTCGGGAAGTATTGCCTAGCTTTTCGGAGCACACCCAGCTTCTTAGACGCCAATTTGACTTTGTCCTCCAAATGACCGCGAAATTGAACATCACTCGTTATGTCAACGCCAAGGATACCAATGTTCGGCCTTATACTCAAGGGAGTCCCTTCGAACTTAGGACCCATGACAAACGGAACTTTTTTAGTGGTAAATGCGCATGCTTGTGTCTTAGTGGGGTTGAATGAAACTATATTGTTAATGGTTTAAATGAAATGAAAATCCCTAAAGAACCGATGATATCAACGCTGACTAATTTAAGTGACAACGTATAAGCTCGTTACGTACATACTAAGTGTTAAAACGAGTTACCTATAAGTAAACAGCGGTACATTATTGGTGGCATTCAGCCATAATCTATCCATGTGAAGTATATCCAATAAACAAACTAAATCGACATTTTTTTTGTCTTAACGAGTCTATTTTTTTTGTATTAACGAGTAGGTTTAAATGAATACTTTCATTGAATAGATGTTTTTGTTTCTTTATAATTACAATATGTACGTGCACAATCATCACAAAGTAAAATACCTACTTAAATTATGTGAAGAGCAAGACCGCCTGATACAAATATAAGTGAGTACTTCATAGGCGGTCTCAATTCCTAACAGCAAAAAGGTTCATCGTAAATGTAAATAAACATTTTTCCATTTTCATTGTCAAATGAAAATTGGCAAGCGGGCACGAACAGCTGTATGAATGGTGATGTTGGCATTGCACGGTTTTACACAGGTATTGCGAGCGCATCGGTACCTGCGTGCCGCCACCGGTTGACAGTGGCTCGGGTGAAATTTTCATGGGCATGGTATCGAGCGGGCGGGCGGCGCGGCGCGGGTGCGCGCGCCCTGCGGCCTTACGTCCGCCGCGCTCGGCCGCGCCGCACGCCCCTCGCGCTCACAACAACAACACGCTCGCCCGGTGCAGTGCAGTGCTCGACACACGACACCCTCCGCGCCGACACACGGGATATGTGAAATACTATGGTACTCTTGCGCCGCCCAGCGGCACGCGGCGCACACGGCACACACGCAATATGAAATAATAAGGTAATTAAGTTAAAACGAGAACTATTTTTGAACGTCCTTGGAAGAACGCTTCAACAAGTCGAGATTTCTATTTTAAGAACGTACTCTTAACCTGTCGGTGACATTATATTTCGCTACTGTATTATTTGTAATAAAAAAACTGTTTTAAGTCATCTTTGAATCATTTAGTAGGTCAGAACAGCTGAAGTCACAGTGAAGCACTATAAGTGCCCACAATCTTATTAAAGCATACACAGCTAAGTAGTATATCACTAAAATAACTTTAGATTTACACACTATGGTACAAAAATTTTGCTGAATTGAATTTTCATAATATTTCCTTTGAAGAGTCGTAGTCTCCGCTGCTACGGCGCGCAAATCGTAGCAACAAATTGGACAGGGTTATTATTAGTGCGCCTACGGCTATTACGGCTTTAGTGAATCCACTACGCGGTTGCTTTATAGTTTTCAGATCGACAGAAGCTAACATACTAATTAAAGAAAAAAATATTGGGTGGGATTAAATTTATACTGTTTTTACAGAGATACAACAATTGAAATTAATTTACGATTCAATGATAAAAGAAACCCCAATTGTATTTAGATTAAGGTAAATACTGCCCATAAAACGTTAAAGATTGGCGAACTCACGACAAAATAAGCTAATTATTTTAAATTTACGTACATGTTTCGTGACATGTCGTGATGTTGCGTGACGCGGTGAAACGCACGCAACACACAAATGCAATAACTTACGTCTCGGCATTCTTACCCAGCACCGACATTGGGAACTGACAGACAACTGGCTTCTGTGCCAGCCACAACATGTTTACTGATTTAAAATTACCGGAGCAAAAGAAGATTGGATGATTTTCTTAATTAGACTGTGTATTTCATTCCAGTGGGCTTTGTAAATATGTACAGGGTAATATGAAATATTACTTTAAGCTATATTATTTATACCATGCCAAAAATAAAATAATACCATGATAATGATCGAGTAGGCGGTGACAGGTGTCGGTTGGTGTCGGTTTGGTTTTTTTTAAACAGCTCATTCTACGCCATATTTTTTTCTTTGTTTGGTAATATTCTTCCTAAATATTTGAATTTTTTAAGATTTTGTTAAATAAATAATAGAATTTATTTGAATTCAACTCAATATCATATTTTGGTTGATAGGAAAACAATTTTGCCAGATTATTTTAACAGAGAACAAATATCTCACAAAAGAGTTAGTTAATGAAATGTAAATGTGAAGCGTGTATAAGCATCATCGAAATTGCTTAGACGCTGCATTAAAAGTACGTCAGTTGAGAATCTAAGAAAATGTATGAGATGAAGTCGTTTCGCCAAATCAAAAATTTTCACATCAACAGTCAATATTTATATTTATTAAATGAAAAGGTAGATGAGATTAATATAAATGTAAGATGAATATTATAAATAAAATAAAAAAACTTTATTCAAATAAATCTGTTACGATACTTTTGAATCGTCTTTAGTTATTACTATATTTTTTATGACTCTACCAGATGATTGAGATTCTTGCATTTATGTGCCAATAAAAACGTGTCAATATCTACCGGAAATTCAGTTATTATCTAAATGAAATAAATAAAAGAAAAATCTATTTTTTATACCAATTTACAGTTTAAAGTTTCTATTAGAAAAACTTCATATCGATCTTCTTTGACTGGTAATCATTGACTGGTGTTTATTCTGGGATTCTTAATGCAGGTATAACATATCGTAGCCCACTGCTGGATAGGTGCTTTTCCAGTATGAATTTTACAGACTCTCCTTAATGAAATATTCATGTCACGTTGTTTAATGTAATTACATGAAAATATACGAAAAATCAAGGAAAAATGGCAGCCATAAAGCAATTTGATGTTCATGAAGCTGATTTGTCAGGCGCTCCAAATATTTGTCATCCCTTTGGGTGGCACGAAAAGCTTTATTTAGGACGTGAAAGACTTAGCCTATTTTATTATTTTGTTTTCCTGTTTGGACTTCTTTCCTGTTTTTTAACGTCGTGATCGAATAAGTACGATTCTATTTCATGGAAGTAAGAATTATACATTTTGGGTACACATCATGACCCAAATATATCAATGTCAAAAAGTTTCTGATATTTTTTTTGTTTAGTTTTGCCATAATGGCCGCATTAGACAAATGGTGCAGTAATAGTAGTACTTATAAAAGGTCCGGTTGGAAGAGAGAATTTATTTAGCACCATGTTTTGTCTTGAAGTCGCTTCCTACAGTACCTGTGGAAAAAGTAGAAGTGGTGACAATAGGTAACAATAATATTATATACATATTACAAGTCTAGTCAACTACCTGCCGCCACTGCACGGCATGAACTGAAAATACATTTACCAAATTTCATACAGAAAAACCTAAAACAGTGAATATATATATTATATTATTTAATTTATAGGTATATAAAGAATTGTATGTCTCTAGAGCAATTCCTTAAGCTATAAACTGTTCTGGACGCCCTTATTTGACTTTATAAGTCTTGTGCTAGCGTTGTAAAAATTTACAAGGTATCACAGGCGGTGGTTTTACGAGGCGAGCGGATGTGCTCCCGATGAAACATAGGATGCCACATTCACGTATACCCTTATATCTAGTACATGCGTTAAGTCTGGAATGAGTATGAACAAGAAACCTCATTTTATTGCTCTTTAGTCTAGCTTTATTACCCTGCAGTTGAGTAAGCGTGAGTATAGACTTTATAGTGAATAATTTTGAAATTTATTACCTATTTTTTGGATTGAAACGTATAAATTCAAGAAAGTTTGTAGACAAAATATTTAGACAATTTTTTAGACTATAGATCTATTATCGCCTCGGGTGAGGGTCACATGGTAGTGTGTAGATTTAGAGTTGTGATGTTCAGTTTATCATCATGTATGCCATGCCATGGGCAACTGAACTGAAACTCGCCTTTTATTTATTGTATATTCATAACATAAACTTAAAGTGTTTAAATTCTTTTAACTCAAGATTGTAAAGTCAAAACGTTATTTGTGTTCTATGCCATTTCATTTGTAGGTACCTTTATACCGGTATTCGGAGTCGCTATAAAACGATAACTTTAAATGGAAGCATTTAAATATCCTTTTGCACGCGAAGTTGTTTGGTATTCACCTTTGCCACCAATTTTGTAGGCTTATTATTCTGAACTAACATTTTGCAGTAGTAAGCTTTGACTCCGTTACATACTATCCAAATTATGGAGTCACGTTAGTCACTAGGCTTTACTAG
Organism: Leucinodes orbonalis; assembly: GCA_019425675.1. Lineage (NCBI taxonomy): Eukaryota > Metazoa > Arthropoda > Insecta > Lepidoptera > Crambidae > Leucinodes > Leucinodes orbonalis. The sequence goes on along the minus strand of PQWD01013536.1, from coordinate 25,512 downwards.
GGTATTAAGTCACTAACATTTTATTAACACGCAAACAAAAAACATGTGAAAACCTTTGATATTTAGCAGGAGCCTAAACACAAATTGAGCGTTTGACTGCCGAAATATCAGCATGTAGATACAGATAAACTTACCTACTCTTTTGTTATATCGATAATTATAACGATCCTTTAAGGTGAATGATCGAAAGATATGTTAAAGATTTCATCACTGTTTAAAATTTATTTTCCAACCCAGACAACATCTCAACTAATGGTATGTGATGATACAGCCTGAGATGGAGCATGCTCGTCCTGAAAATGCTAATTTACTCTCGCCTTTAAAACCAATGCTTTTTTCCTTACTTACTGCTTTTGGTCGCAGATGGCCTTTACAGCTTCACCGGGAAATTGGCGAGCGCAGATAGCTCTTAGCCTTAAAATTTAGACAACGAGCCTAAGGGCGTCCCCGAATGGGACTCGAACCTCGGCTTAGGGCGTTAGGGGAGGAAAACCAAGGCTATAAAGTGCAGAAACTGCGGACTGAGTAATAAATAAAAACGTTAAGCAAACGTTTTTGTATGAATTCGTGGTATAAGTATCTACAAAATGGTAAGGGTGAAACACCTATCTGCATCTCGTGCTCAGAAGATGAAATGGTGTTGTACTTGTATTAAAAGATACCTTATCCTCGACAGTAATACTTTCAAAGCCTTTCCGCATTATTTTCTTAAGGCTTTTGCCTAAAATTTGTTTGTTTTGAACAGAATACGGTGGTCATACCGAGGCTCTTTGAGCCCACAGATTATTTCGACCGCAGGTTATGATTGTTTCGGTGCATGGAACCAGATCGTTTATTTAAATCACATTTAGTAGGTAGTTATGCCTAACTGTACGATGCCACTGCAGCAAATGAATTCTGGAGTGTAGACTACGTCTTGGCAGCGTAGCGTAGGACACCCTTTCATCCCTTTTTCCTCGGCCTACGATTCAAGTATGGAACATTAAGCTTTTGCTTTTTTATTTCTTTGATTATCCTAGATATCCTCAGAGAATTGGACCAAACAAGAGTGTTATATTGTGTTAAAGAATGAATTTGATGAATGGCTAAAGAGTTGTAGGTATATAAGAACTCGCTTAGTATTCATCACTGCGAACTCGAGCTAAGTGAATTTAGCACGCAGATACCAACCGCTGGGCGAATACCAATGAATGCGAAGACAATGAAAAATGCAACGTTACATACCTAAATTCTTATTTAATAAGCCATTTTTTTAGCCCGACTATTTTTGGTGTACATGCGTATGAAAATGAAAGCTATGGATTTGCGAATGGTCCCTGTTATAAACTGGATGACGATAGTGCAGGAATGACACGAACTGTGCGAAATTGAGTAGACTTATGACGATTTTCCATATAGTTTTAAATGCTTTTTAGTCGTGTGGTGTCGCCGAAAATAAATAAAAACTTATAGGGAGATAATAATCGGATTAACAGGTTTCTAGTATACTGAGTATCTGAGTTACCCTTTGCTGTGTTTATCTTTTTTCTATGTATCTAAAGAAGATCACACGCTGAATTATTATTATTCATACTTTTATTTCAGTACCTTCTTGTAAATATTTACAACAGTTATAATGATAACGACACAACTGTTGCTTATGAATTTGTTGCAACGGACAAACACTTTATTTCTGTAACCCCAGCCCGTAATGTCTGAGCGTGGTGCATTCTGTCCAATACTGAGGACCTGTCAATCTGACTAGAACAATGGAATACGGTTTCAAATCCCCGTAAGATAAAATTTAATGGAGAAACTTTTTGTCCTAAAGTGCACCGTATGGCTTAAGAGAAGTTACTTTTGATAGAGAGAGAGATATGGCTCTATATCTATTCACATATTGAATAAATATACATAATTTGGCTCCCTTTTCACATAGCATATTTTTTTATAAATTGAGTTTGTTATCCCTAATCAAGTATTTACGATACTTTCCAAATCAACCTCTCTAGATTAAGCTAAGTGGCGGGCATGGAGTCCTTTCTAACTGAATTATCCGTTCTGAAAATAAACTTTATACGAGTACCAGTGGTAGTTCTGGCTACTACACTCGAAAGGGATAGGATCTCTCCTAAGTTAATCAAGTTACGAGGGCATTGTTAGCTTTAAATCCATTTTATAAAGCTGTGTCTCTTAAACATGCCATGTTTTATAAAGCAAAGATTAATATCTTTGCTTTATCAAATCAATTTACGATGCAATTCATCTTAATGCAGATATTATTGCATACATAATCGTACATAAAATAGGTTCTATTAAATTACAGCTCAAAATTATATTTTATAATTTAGTCCTTATCGAACAATGTAATCTACCACTGGTTCATCCTTTAGTATTTTATTTTAAGTAGAAACAAGACTGATAACTGAGTGGTTCATGATTAACCTTTTTATAAGAAGGGGGAGTTTAAATAAAAAGCTTGGATAAGATGGAGCGACGTAGTCAAGTGTGACTAAGCTCCTTAAATAAAGATTAAAAAAAAAGAAGGGGGAGTTCATGGGCCTATGGTATCCTCACATATAAATATAACTAATAATATAAACATCCACTGATATTCACACAGCGCCATCTATCCCTAAATTAAGCACGAACCTGGAATATGGATACCACAGATAATATAAATACTATATGGATTTAAACAACGGATAAACATTTAGATCCGCAGTTGTTCTACGGATCTAAATGAAAAAAAAAATTAAGATCCGCAGTTGTTCTACGAGACTCTAGGCTTTGAATTTTGAAGTGAGTTAATAGTTGTGAGTATGATACCAGTACCAGTTAGCCATATGGGCCTGGAAAGACAAATGCCATAAAAATCTCTTATTAACCGATTCTATTATTTTCTTGTGTACTTCATAGTAAGGTAACCAAACTGAGCTACAGTATTCAAGCAATGATCTGACAAGACAATTATATACACAAATTTTACTGTGGGCTGTTTTAAATTCTTTACAATTGCGTAAAACAAACCGGAGTAGCCTAAAACTTCTAGAAACAATACTGTCTATGTGAGAAGTAAACTCAGTCTGTTGTCAAACATGACGCCCAGGTCTCGAATAATATCAACCTCCCCTAGAACATGCCCACATAATGTATAAGATGAGTAATGGGGTCTTTTCTTTCTGGAAAAATGGACGAATAAACATTTAGCTAAATTTAATTTAACTTGATTACGGTTACACTACAGGGCGAATCTATCAAGATCTTCCTGAAAAAAACTGAACATCGCGACGACATGAAATATGTTTAACAATAGTATTTAACAATAAATGGTATGATGAGTAAGTATTTTTTTACTTCGTTAATTCGATTGTATAATGAAAGTCATTGTAATACACATATGACGTTAGGAATTTATTGTTTTGTAATTCACAAAAATAAAGTAAAATAAAAAAAGATCTTTCACGGATATCGTTAGTATATTTTAAATAAAAACCGCGCACACTTTCACAAAAAGCACTAATCGATAAAACATGACGCCCGGCTCCTTTGTTGAAATACAGTAAGCCGTTTCTATGAACACCTTTCAATTTTATGAGAGGAGGGAGCGTTCATTCTTTGTTGACGTCATTAATTTCTGAACGGGCGCAAGCTAATTGAATGAACAATAAGGTGTTTTGCTGGAGTGTTGCACTTCCATAAATCACTAGCAAACAAGCTTATTTTGGGTAAATCCTTTGATCTGCTGACTCAACGATAATGGATCCAGAAAAGCGACTTCGACATTAGTGTAACAAACATCTGTAATATTATTTTACTTAATTCGCTTTACGTTAGACGACCTTTCATCATCAGCTTATTAAACGTCCCCACCGAGGGGCACGAGCCTACCTGTAAGTATAGGGTGATTAGACCTTAGTCGACCACGCGGGCCCAGTGCGGATTGCACGACTCCACACACAACCTTCGAATCTCTTCGCAAGAGTGTATGAAGGTTTCCTCACGATGATTTCCTTCAACTTTCCTTATTATTAATTTGACGATTCAAAAGTGTCTTGTAAAGACTTAATTGAATAAAGTTTTTTTTCATTTCACCGTAAGAGCGTCAGATAACGTACATATACTTTCGGAAATTCGAAAATACATTGGTACGTGTCGGGATCTGAACTTCAGCCCTCCCGGTAGGAAGGCGACAGTCCACACCATTGAGCCGCCGACGCTCCATAATGACTTTTATACAAAATCAGTAAGTAACGTATCGATCTGTAATTTCCTTAAGACAAGAGAATCTGTTTTGTCTGTGTTCGAAATAAAGATCTGAAGAGGGGCTGGTCATGTATGTCGCAGAACCGAAGGCCATTGGAGCAGGCGATTTTGGAGTGGAGACCGCGACACGGCAAGCGTAGCGTAGGACGCCCTCCGGCCCGATGGACCAACGGCTTGCGAAAGGTTGCTGGTGGAAGGTGGATGAGAAAAGCAGAGGACCGGGATATCTGGCGCAAAATGGAGGAGACCTATGTCTAGCAGTGGACTGCGATGTTTTTTGTTTCTAGAATCAAATGCTATATTTACATATGAAACAGGGTTTGTAAATACGTATCGTTACATTTTTTATCTATTAACTCGCAATACTCGTGACGGGCGCAGTGTGACATGGATGGAGAATACTCGTAATAACGGTCTATCAGTTGTTAATTTTCTTTCAATGCCACTCTGTCATGGTCGTGCGTATCACTTCACCATCAGGTGAGCGTCTTGTACGCTATCCGGCAGAATGCACTATTGTGCATGAATGAAAATGAAACCGAAAAGTATTTTTAAAATTTATTGAGAAGTTCTTTACTAAATTAGTCACCAATTTAGGACACAGCCCACCAGCAAATAAGTGGCAAATGTAGCCAATAATACACAAATTATCCTAAAGAAGAACTACGGTTCACATAATAATAGGCTTGACCTCATAAACCGCAACGTCGACAAGAAAGCGTCGAACTCATGGTTATCACGAGGCGAGCTGTTCCCAGAGACAGAAGGATTTATGCTCGCCATTCAGGATCAGACAATAGACACGAGAAACTATAGGAAGCATATAATACACGACCCACACCTACAATCAGATCTATGTCGACATTGTCATACAGCTTCTGAAACTATACAACATATCACCGGAGCCTGCAGATCTATCACCCAAACCGATTACAAACATCGCCATGATCAAATAGCTGCAATTATTCACCAATATTTAGCATTCAAACATAAACTCATACCGGACAAAACCGCATATTATAAATACACCCCACAATCTATTCTACAAAATTCTAATTATAAACTATATTGGGATCGAACCATAATCACAGACAAAACCATCCACCACAACAGACCAGACATTGTACTTCAGGACAAAATTAATAAAACAGTTTACCTTATTGACATCGCCGTACCCAATACACATAATCTTGCATCCACCTACACCGAAAAATTAAGTAAATACACAGACCTCGCTATAGAAATTAAAAACGCAGTGGCAAGTTCTAGCCGTGAAAACAGTCCAATAATAATTTCATCCACTGGAGTAGTCCCAATTACTTTACCCAAAAGCCTACAACAGCTCCAAATCCACCCACTTACCCTACTTCTCTTACAAAAAGCTGCGATCCTTAACACATGTAGATTAGTCAGAAAATTCCTCGCAATAGAATAAAATTAATATACCATATCTGCTTTAGCCACAAGCTCGTAGATATGGTTAAGCCCCCATCGTTGGGAGATTTTATATATAAAATATAAATAAAAATAAAAATAATAATTGTTTATTTCATAAAATGTTTCATACAGTAAAATTTTCAGTGATTGGAGCCTCCTTTTAAGCAAATAATGCCTGTACCAGGAGACTCCGCTCTTCCATTAACATAAATAGCCACACGAAACATTAGAATAGTGTTACATCAGTATAACGATTAGAAGAACAAAAATATCAAACATAATTTGCTACAATGTGTGTGTAAATGTGAGATGTATGTGATGATTTCATGTAGTGAGTTTGAGTCGACGACGGTGTGAGACAGTTATGGAAGATGTGTATGTATGTACCTTTATAGTTATATTTGTGTGGAGCGTGGATGCGCTCGTGTGTAAAGTACGGTGTAATGTGAAAAGAATAGATGTTGTGAACATAACATGTGTCTTCTTTTAGGAACCTTGATAGATTAAAAACTTTTTATTTCACCCTTTGTATGAAAGTTTCGGTTTCCTCATAACTTAGAGTCAACAACCATTCTTTAGTAATTTTTTTACACTCATAGTATGGCAAAGTGTAGATTTCCAAAACTTTGTTGACTTTATTAAATAAAAAGCATGAACGGGATTCATATTGAGTACTCGCAAACACGGTTCTAGTTTTAAAACTACGAGCTATTATATCTTTTCTTCTTTTATTTTCCTGTTGTCGATCATATGGCAAGGATTTGTACTTTTTTAAAATAGTGCGTAAAATGTAAAGTTTCCTAACAGTCAGTAACCCACTAAGTTTATATAACTGATCAGTCGGGAACAGTCTATTTTTAAAGTACATAACTTTTATGAGGGCTCGATGGGCTCTTTCTAACATCCGGAACTTTGTCTTCAATGCACCGCCCCAGACAGGAATGCAATAGTTTAGGACTGATTGGACTAACGCAACATATACTTCCAAAAGAATATTTCTGGAATTAGGAGTTCTAATCGTTTTTGGAGTTACGTGTCTGAGTACGCTAAACATATAGATCAACTTTCTTACTCTATTCGCTACTTGTTCTAAATGCGGATACCAAGATAACCGTTGGTCCACAATAACCCCTAAATACTTTGTGCATGGCACTTTTTCAATATTGGGGCAATCACATGGCTTCTCACTAATTTCATCACATGAATGAATTGCCAGTAGGTCAAAGTCGGGTTGTGATTTGTTATTTAGGGAATAACAAAGAAAGTTAGTTTTAGCAGTGTTAAGTGTCAAAAGGTGGTTTTGCAGCCACCTATTAACAAGGGCTACACCATGTTCAGAACTTTCTTTGACTTCATTCCAAGTGCTTCCAGCGAATACTATTGCCGTATCGTCAGCGTATGAGAAAATTTTGGCCTTCTTCAATTTTATGTTGCACAGGTCATTAATGTACAAAAGGAACAGCGTAGGACCCAAAACGCTTCCCTGGGGAACTCCATAAGATATTACTGCGTCTTCACTGATATGATCTCCTATTTTGACCATCTGCTTCCTTTGAGTGAGGTAATCTCTGAATAAAGCTAGCGACACCCCTCTGATCCCAGCCTTTTCCAACTTGTGCTCAAGGATGGGGAGCGAGACAGTGTCGAATGCTTTCTTAAGATCAAGAAAAACAGATAAACATTTGTTTCCTTTATCTAGTTCATTTGTCACATGCGTAGTAAGGGCTGTTACAGCATCTTCAGTTGATTTACCTTGTCTAAATCCGAATTGAGAAGTTGACAGTATGTTAAATTTATCTAGATATTTGAGAAGCCGGTTGTTGAGTAGCTTCTCTATTATTTAGACAATACTGGTAAAACTGAGAGTAGTTACTTATGTCATCTTTCTCTCCCCTTGAACTAAAGTTACTAAAGAACATTTAAGCGGTGCAGGAAAAACGCCATGCCTAAAACAGAGATTTGCCAAGTGAGTTATGACATGAATAACCTCATTTTTGACATGTTTCAGAAATCTGGCACAAACATTCCATCCAGGAGCACTATCAGGTTTAAGATTCGCCAGAATATCACTAACTTCTTCTATATTCGTTTCCAGAAGAACGAACGACTGTGATTGTGTACCCTGTGCGTTCTGGATCTCTTGATTATTATTTCTATGTGTAGAGATATCTTTAGCCAGATTGCCGCCAATATTCACAAAGTACTTATTGATCGCATTAACAGATTGTTTTGGAGACCCAAAAGCATAAAGTAATTCGATGTTGGGTTGTTTATTTTTGCTTGTGTATGTTATATTTTTAATATTTTTCCAGAGAAGTTTATTGTTTTTAGTCGAATTGGCTATTAAATTACTTTCATATGTCTTTTTAATTTTTTAATTAAATTATTACAATAATTCCTGTATCTTGTGTATGTTATTTTTTTGATATTATTATGCGGGTCACTTTTTAAATCTTTCTGGAGTTTGTTACGATTATTTATGCAACGTAAAATGCCAGGCGTTATCCATGGTTTAATTATTCTTTTGCTCTTTGGAATTTGTCTAGTCCTTGTATTTACTTCAACAGCGTTCCGTATTTTTTCTAACAACCGTTTTGTTACTTCTATTGGATCATCGCAGAAAAAAATCAGCTAAATGCTGTTCCTTAAATAATTTAGATTCACATGGCTGCTTTTGACGTGAAAAGGCTGTACCTATAAATTTCACAGTCTGTAAGACAGGCAGTGGCAATAGGTATGAACCTTCAGTCCGGAATACAATCGAATAAAAAAAAAAAAGCTTTTATGGCAAAACAAATAGATGAGTTTGATGTTCCCTCGTAGACAACCTCATATACAACTTCTTCGTTATATTTAACCAGTTTTAATGAAAACTTAAGAATCTGTTTTATTTGGCATACATTTTATATTCCTTTTTGGTTATTGGCTATCGTTAATATATATAGTATTTATCCTAAGGTTTCCCATTAATTGGATTGACCTAAATAATAAACAAACACAAACATACATAGTATTAGTGGCATTAAAAATACAAAGGAACATTATTTTATATGGAATATGCAAGTATTTGTCGGTACGATGTGTTTTTACTTCTGTGCGGTTTTTTATTCAGCACAACTTGTTGGTCGCGGTCCAGTTTAGTTTGACCGGGTCTTATTCATTCAATTGTTGACTCTATCGTTCAATACGGCACCTTGTTTTTTTGACATTAGCTGTCTACAGTTTATGACTCTTAGAGATCACTGGCGGTCAAAGGATTAAAGTGTAAAACACAGTTTTTTCTTCAAATAAGTTCACATTCAGACAGTCACTCTCTTGGTAAGCAGGGACTGACGCTTACGATATTATACACCAATTATCACGAAGAACAGTCATAAAAATTGCTAACTTGTGACGTAAAGATACAAAGTTACGTCATGTCATTTCACTGGATTTCTCACCCTTCAGCCTGGAACTTGCATTACAAGTAGAAAAATATACATCAAAAGCATATCTGTATTAGTGTCTAACTGAGAAACAATAAAATTTTCATTTTTCATTGTTTATTTAATTGATACAAGACCTTCTCCTTCTTGTTGAAAGAGTCAGAGGAGTTTTATGAGATAGGAGACTGCTGCAAGTGAGGACCCCCGGTCAGTCAGAGAGCGAATTTTCCGACTCCACCGGATTTCCCTGCAGTTTTGGCATGGGCAACTTGGTAATTACTCAACCGCTTGCGATTTCAGGTTGGCTGTTGTAGGGAAAATATGGTTATGTGGGGGGCTTTCTTGATCAGTCAAAAGTACCTACATTGCCTGTAGTCGAGGTTTCCCCTCGGACCATGGAGCACCTGATTTCATGTCCCTATGTCCATCTGCGTGATAGAGCAGGACTTGAAAGTAGCATCGGATAGGGCTATAGCTTTAGATAGGTTTTGGGAAAAGGATACCTGAACTGTTGACTCGAAGAATAAGAAGATTGTATTAATAATTGGAGATAATACATTTTTGTGGTAGTAGTTTTGTTGCCTACTTCTTAAATGAAGCCCTCTTGAAACAGTAAAAAATCGCAAAACAATACCCGTATTTAGGAGTGTCATTTCTATTTCTTACTAAATTATTTGAGTGTGGTTGTAAAACGATCCTGAAGCCTTAAAACAATCGAAATATGACGATCGTTGCGTACGTTATTGTAATAAAATGAATACGACAAATAACATCGTAAAATTCTGCGTAGTTACTGTTTCGAGTTTACTGTTAGGGTAAAATTGGTTATATGTGCGAACATAAAAAGTAATATGCAAACAAAAATATTATTTAATATTAACGATTGCTTAAATTATTGTACGAGGTCACACACGAGGTACACTGATCATTTGGCTACTTGAAAGCAGTATAATTAAATGAAACTAGACTAAGTAGTGCGACTGTTATTCATTTTAATTCTTTAAGCTTAAACAGGACAAAAGCTTTTCGATAGTGCCAGAATTATAATGAATAATAATTGGACGTTTCCTTCCTTCCGTTTTATTAAGGACTGCATAATCAAAATCGTCCACGCGGGCCCAATGCAGGCATTCTCTCTCTCTGCATGCTCTTCGCATGCAGGTGCCGCGAAAAAAATTGTTATTTCAATATTACAAACAGACACTCCAATCTTATTTATATGTATAGATATATGCCATCTTATTTGTAAATATGTTTATCAGATCATATTTTACATTAAATTATCGCGGTGGTGAGCAGGCGTTCATTATTAAAGTCTCTCGCCTTGTAAGGAATCGCTTGCAGTACAGCCTTCAAAGGAGATTAGAAACCTTATATTCATATTACTCAGTTAAATTACATAAATGGCAAGTTTTCTACGCTTATTTGACGACCTATTTGGTGTAATAATCGAGTCGTCGGCTGCTACATCAAGGGTTCCGGTTTCGATTACCGTACAAATATTTGTGTGCATGAACGTGTCTGTTTGTAATGGTCTGGGTGTTTTCTATGCATGATATATATGTATTTACAAAAAAAATATAAGTATGTTTATCCGTTGTTTAGTACCCATACTACAGGCTTCACGCTAAACTTGGGGCTAGATGGCGCTGTGTGTATGTCAGTGGATATTTATTTACTTTATTTACATGGTTCAAGTCAACATTTTCAAATATAGTTTGTGTTAAAAATACATAGATTTTAAAAAATACTTATTCTTTTTAGAGAATACTTCATATTTTGTCTCATCAGCGGGAGCTTGGGCTGGGGTACTGTCACAGAACCCAGCCAGGCTTTTGCTAGCAACTTCAATATCATATTGCATGAATTTAATTTGTAGAAAAAGATAAAAATGCTTTTCTGAATTTACTAAATAGTTTTAATTTGAGCAATCAGTTAGTCAGACCTCAGATTAGCGCATCTAGATATTATACAACCGAAGAACTCTTCAGTTATAATAATAAAAGAAAAATAAAACCATGTAAATTTTTCAGGTTTGTTATAATTCCGTGGTCGGGTATTTAACCAAGAATATAGGTAATTACAAAGGCCAAAGCTTTTAGGCAGCCGAAGTCTAATTAAGCCAACAACCATGGAGGCAAGTAATAACAAGCGGAAAGGTCGGTGGATTTAATTAGTGTGCATCCGTGTTAAGAAATATTGAGCGAGCAGTAGTAAAAAATTGCTTTAAAAGCAGGAACATAGGGAATTTTAGCGTCCCGTCCGTGGGCTACGGTAGTCCTATCGGGTGTCCCACTGACCTACATGCGCGCCCTTGAACCCTCGCCCCGCGCACGAGCGCGCTCTCCCGTGACGTCACACGCGCCCTTCGCCTCCATTGTCTCTTTGTTAACAGTGTTATTTTTCTCCCCAAATCCGGTTCTGCTGTGTCAACAAAATAACATTTATCGAATTATCGGAACCTATGCCGTTAAATAAACAATATAAGCTTATTAGTTAAGCTGGTAGATAAATGTTTACCTATTCACCCCCGACGGGGTTTATAAGTTTGAAGTGTCTCCGTGCCATCGCAGCTCCCGACCGGATGAACCGAATTTGATTTGTATTTTTTTTAGTTTGAAAGGTAAAATTAAAAATATAACGTGAGTGTCCTTAGTTACGTTTGATGAAAATTGGTTCAAGATGGCGGCGGCCACAAAATAATGGTTTATATATTTTTGCACAAACACCTCAATAATGATGTCACACAAAAGAAAGACTGAATATTTTTCATAGTTCATATATAAGATAAATTTAAAAATCAAGATGGCCGCCACCACTTAATTGTCGTGCCTCTCGGTGGGAACCTTTAATGAGCTGATGGTGATGATAATAATGAAATTTACGAAATAGCTGGTTCACTGTTGTAAATAACTAATTAAATTATAATTAGTTACAACAAAATTGTTAGTTTCTTATCACAAATAAACAATAATCGTTTAACTTCAGACCAAGGTAATTCCATCTGAGGAAAATTTTGAGATTTTGGTATCAAATGAAAGCTTCTAAAAAGTTATATTTGTGTTTTAATCTGCCATTACTGCACCTAAACCTAAATATATAGTGTCCATTCAAAAATAAAATGGGTCTAAGCTATAATTTAGTACTTTCTTTCGCCATAAGACATGCATTATTTTTAAGAAGAAACACTCATTTTCGGGGGGTGACTGCTTTCGTTTGTCCCGCTGGCGGGGGCCATCTTCGCGTGTCCCTGTAGGTTCGCACAGTCCCTATTCGCGTAACCGGCGTGTGCCGGGCCTTTTCTTCCCAAACATATGTTAGGCTACTGAGCCCCCCGAGTTTGAGTCCCATTCGCCCTCAGAGGGGACGCCCTTAGGCTCGTAGTGTAAATTTTAAGGCTGTGAGCTATCTGCCCGGTGAAGCTGTAAAGGCCATCTGCGGCCAACAGCAGAGGTCAATTCGAAAAAAGCTTTCATTTGTGCGGTTTCGATGTCAGATCAGAAAATGAGTGCATATGAAAGGTTTTAAGATATTCTTGGTGGTATATTTTAAAATAAACATATCATACAGACAATATGTGGAATGCAACTAAATCTGCACACTAAATAAAATCTAAATGCTTGCTAATTGATTATTTTAACGATCAGTGCTCGCATCAAAAAAAAAAAGTTAAACATTTACTGAGAGTGTTTAAGTGACGCGCTTCGTTATTTTGTGCATACAGTTTATGCAAATTAACATTCGTATTGATCGCGAATGCTGGTATTTGCAAATTTGATTTCTTTTAGTGCTTTGCATCTCTTTTATGGGTTTATTTTTATTCTTAGCCGTCGAAGAGTGTTCGTGTCCATTGGGTGAATTTTAAATAAAAAAAACATTGTATCTGACTAGTTAGCGGGAACCTACATTATGGCGATTTTAATGTTGTCGTAAAAATTGCCGATATTATAATACAAGTTAAAATCCCTTGAATGACTTCAAGATTACCTCTTGATTGATGAGCGCGCGCTAACAATAGAATATTTACCATTTGTCGGGAGTTCACTCCCTTGCCTTCTACGATTACTTAAAACAAAGTTAACATAGATATCATCGGTTTCATTGGCAGAATTAGATATTTTAGGTACTTACGTGTAACCAACTAATTTGCCAAAATAAACTATCTTTACCTGTCTACATACTTTAGAGCAAAAAGTTTACTTATGTACAATTTGCAGCAGTCATTGCATAAACTATATGAACTGCAGTGTTAATACAAAAAAGTTTGATTTCAAAAGTAACAATGCAAAGGTGCAGTATGTTCTTGCAAATGCAGCAGTGGCAATTATCGAGTCGCAAGCCGCGTTCACTGGTTGCTTCGGCGAATTTTCCATTTGGTTATCTCGGACAGCTCTCGTTTTCCAAGCCAGTGGCCCGTGTCGCTCCCGCTAAGAAGATCCGGCATATCCCGCCTACGTTCAACTAATGTGCTCATATAAGCATGCACGTTTGTACTGTTACTGAGAGACATTATGGAAATAGCATATCAAATATTCAGCAGAAAGTATATTATGAGTATCTATTGTGTGTGAATGTACCATAATTGATAAAATACTTATTTCAATGCACACGAGAGAGCTTTAGCACTCATATTGAAACAAAGGATTCCAGATTAGCTTTATTTATTTTAATTTATATATTTTTAAAACAGGAGTATATGTTCTTTGTCTTTCGTTAAAAATAATATTGTCTGGATCTTATCCAATCTGAATCATATTAGATAATGAAAAGTAACATTCCTTTTGGCTAAATATCGTTTACGAACCTATTTCTTCCAGGTTCAATTTTTTTTCCTATTTATTTGAAAGTTTTGCCGAAAGATTGCAGCTGAATTTGGCGAATTTAAACTTTTCATCTGTGATTCGAGTCACGTAGTTCCCAAATTTTATTAGACCAAAGCTCGTGATGAAATGAAACAGACTGCGCAACCGGCTTAATTTCATTTTAACAGCGTTTTGATGAAAATTAAATATCTTGTGTACTGGTAGCACGTAATTAGAAGCGTATATAGAATATCATAAAGGAAATAACTTGCCTAAGATCATTAGATTTGGGGATTATGTAATGAAACAAGTTATACTAGTATGTGCATATAGCTATGTAAAAAGTTGTAAACACTACATGTCTCATTTTTTACTGTAAATAAAGACTATAGTAGTGACAAAATGAAATATAAATAAATAAATAAATAAATATCTACTGACAATCACACAGCGCCATCTAGCCCCAAGTTAAGCGTTAAGCCTGTATTATGGGTACTAAACAACGGATAAACATACATATATACATTTTTTTTTTGTAAATACATACATATTATACATAGAAAACACCCAGACCATTACAAACAGACATGTTCATGCACACAAATGTTTGTACTGCCCAGGGATCGAACCCGGAACCCTTAGTGTTGCGTATATGTTGAATGGAAAGTTATGAATGTGTAATGTGTGTGAAATTGGGAGGTCTTGAGTATTCATTGGATATTTCTGTACTTCAGAAGTATCCTGAAATATAGGAAAGTACGTTTCTGATACCCCCATTAACCATAACCATGTGCCGCTAATTTGAAATAGAAATAATTCTGTTTACAAAATTATGATACTATATACTATTAAATCTGAAATAACAATCGTTTACTTTTATTGGAGAAGGCCATAAGTCCAGAAGTGGATTCTTAAAGTCAGCATAATTGTATATATAACAATAACAGTTACAGATATAGTTATGAACATAAACCCACCTAGGAATTCATTCGTTTTTCAAGTAAAAAGACAAAAAGATCCTTTTACCATGTTTTGGCAAGTAAAGCGAATCGAAAGTAGTTGACAACAAAAAGTGATTCTATTGCAAATAGTTTCTATTTGTAACATAATATGACAAATAGTTTCTATTTGTCATATTATGTTAAATGCTATAAAACAAAATGCTAATTCGCATAATGAACATTAATATAATGTCTTATACAACAATTTGTACAACAATGATAAGGAACAAAAGCTGGGGGTTAATACGGAGCTATAATGAGATCACATCATAGGGTGCGCCGCGTCCAGCTGACTGGACGAGCCGCCATGCGTCTCGTTGCTAAATTAAGCGAGGGGTGGAATATTCCGCTAGTCTTTTAATACTGATTGACGGTTAAATATTAGCTTGTAGGGCTGTTTAGAAATGTAACATTAAGCGTAGCGCGCTAATTCTAAATCTATGCTTTAAAGACTTAATTGAATAAAGTATTTAATTTCATTTCACTAGTACACCAAGGGTTCCGCGTCCCGCATAGTACAAACATTTGTGTACATGAGCATGTCTGTTTGTATGGGTTTTATGTTTCCGTAAATAATATATGTATGTATTAAAAATCTATATTAGTATGTTGATTCGTTGTTTAGTACCCATATTACAGGCCAATGCTTACTTTGGGGCTTGATAGCGCTGTGTGATGGTCAGATATTTATTATTTTATTGCATTATGAAACCATCACTACCAGAAGACACGATAAAAAGCAATAATTCAGTATATTTGTTAGTGTCTGTCTGTTGCGAGAGTGAGGCGCGGTCCGTGGCTGGCGAGACGCCAAACGGACTGCCCGCCAAAAGATACGCCCGCGATGGTCAAATAGAATACATGACAAGAGTTATAGGCACAAGTGATTGTTTTTGTTTCTGCTTACTTTAACAAATACTTCTGTTTCCTAAGGCCTCACTTGCACTAAATTAATAAAGAACTAGATCCAGTTTAATTTTTTGTCAATCCGAAATCGATTAAATATTAGGAATCCTGAACTACGTTAATTCATGAGTGATGATAGTAATACTCTATGGTAATATGTATTGAATTAATGAAGCAATAACATTTATTATACCATGCACTACAATATAAAAATAAATATCTTTTTGATGGAAGCCTGCCTTCAATTTCAGTCATAGCATTCATCACCGCCCAGGGCAATCATATCCACGATGATAGTATATGTATTAGATATTAAATATATATTTTAATAAAAAGAAGACTCATAAAGTCGTCCTTCAGTCATACCTAAAGATCATATGTTTTACCTGATGCGTTTAACTAAGGATTACTTAATCACATTCCTCTCCCTAAATCGATGTAATAACCAAAGTTTCCATCGGTGAACAGTGACGATAGCGAAAATATGTTTTTTTTCCTAAAATGTCTGACTTTTACCATAACCAGCAAAATCCTTTGAAGTCGAATGATAAATGCTTAGCATGATTTGTAATTTTTAGTTGGTACATCGTAAAAGCATATATGTTTTTTCCCTGCGGGTTGGTCGACCCCGGGCGACAACAATGCCAACAGAACAATGGTTTACAAAGCCAATTTTTTAAGTTACTGATAAGGAAGTAGCCGTGGCAATATATACATATACCGCACAAATCTTCGACAATTTACAATATCACACATATGAGACAGCTTAACTTCTCTGTATACATACATAATGGAGGGTTAATCATATACTTTAGGCACTTCATGAGCGTTTTATTTAATTTTGAGTACCTACTGGACTTAATAAAAACATTTAGGTATCATAAATAAAAACACAACTAATTAATTGTATGTGCTTCATGCGCATACAATTTATTAGTTTTTTAAGGAAGGAATTTTCGTTTCGAAAGATAAATGTAAAACGTGAAATATTGTCGAATATTTCTTAACTTGCCAAAACTAGATTACCTGGGGAAAAGTCATTTTTTTGTGTTAAAAGATGACAATCACATAAACATATTTCGGTCATATTTTTTGCCATCACTTCCGCAACATGAAAGATAACATCTATAAGCTTGGACATATCTGGTTCAAGCTGGATATCCGGCGTCCCTGAGCTCTGCTAAGCTCGCTAAACGCAATTTCAGAACCGTGCAGACGGACGTCGCGCTATTCGAGCCGATTTTTCCATGAAAGCACTAGCATTCAAGTGACTACGTTTGAAAGCAATTCCAACACAAGTCATTTGTGCTGCAGTGCAGGGGTTATGCAATCAAGTGAATATCTCTGGACCACAGACACGAGGCCCGAGCCTACCTCGCGGATATTGTCCCGGATACCGCTGCTAACAATGAACTCGTCCACCGTTGTTATGAATATTCATACTTCGTATTCAACACTAATGAACTGCGAGTTCGTAAAGGGGAATGAAAAAATGCTTAAATACAATCACGCTCGTTTTATATGCACACGCTACATATATTGGGGCGTTGAATCCTACATTTATGTTTTATGAAATCTATTAGGTTTATGTTATTTAATACCTCTTAATAATTGCGGAACAGGCATTTTGCGAGTATGTTGTTTTATCTGGTATGCATAGAAGCATAGCAATGATTACTTGTACTATTATTTTATCATTTAGTTAGTTTAGGACCTTGTACAACAGGAACAGAGTCTTAGGCCCGTATTCTAGAACGAGACTCAACGTTGATCTTTACTTGAATTAGAAAGGTACGGCGCTATTTATCGTAGAGCGCTATCCCTTTTTAACTATATTCAAGTAAAGACCAACGCTTGAGTCTCGTTCTAGAATACGGGCCTAAGACTCTGTTCCTGTTGTACAAGTTTCTTCAGATGAATATTTTCCTAAAATGTGTTGTAACAAAATAATCCTATAAAAATAATTTTCATGTGATATGTCAACATTATTTAGTGTAGATTATTATTAGATCCCAGGTTGAGTCAAGTTTCTGAATCTATACGCCTTAACTGTAGGTACCAACTCTAATTTCACAGACTACACTACTAGTCAAACAAATGGCAGGCTGCCTTATCTATTCTATATTCACTGAAAAGTACACCTTTTTTGCTATGCAAATAGAAAGATTCTGAAAGTAATCGTTTTTACAAGCTTTTATTTCAATTTGTTGTTTGTTTAGTAAACTTAGATGTCGTTTACTTACCAATTTTGTTTCTATCACATAAGAAAGTACCCTTACGTTTTTCTGATATAAATCAGTGTGTCAGTTTCAAATTTTTAAATATTTAAAGTATAAGAGTTTTAATAGTATTCTACTTTGACGTCATTTACCACTTCTTTACAAGGTAGTAACAGTACTCATGCGCTTCGCTTGGCTAGTTTTAGCAAGGGGCCTTCGTATTTTTAATTTATAAAAATAAATAAATATAGTCTCGTATTGCATGTCATATAAAATATATTCGAAAATTATAATTGCTTAGTATATAATTGTCAAGGCAATTCAAATACGAATGCAAGTTTATTTTCCTGAAAGTGTTTGCGTACGTCGGCGCATAGTGACACTCGGAATTGCTATTCGTAGGCACTCGTATAAGCGTTTATTAGTGATTTGATGTACGCTCTTTTATGGCAAATTGTCTGTCCGGCAGCGGGATGACTGGCCCTACCTTTACAGAATCATTGTAATTTCGCTAGAGTGTGGCCCCGAAATATATACGAATATTTTTTTAAGTGAAACTATTTTTTTCTGTATTTCTACTAGTTGGTAAATAAAAAATTATCAAAACTATCAATAAATACCAGCAAACCTTTGCACTGGTATCATAGTGTATTTGTCAGTTTGCGACTTAATATGTTTTGTCACAGTATGAGTATCCAGTAATTTCACGGCTTGTCACATGCTTCAGACCGAATCGTTTACACTATAAGCATAACTTAATATGGCTGGGGAATAGCCGAGATTAAGGTACCTATGCAGAATAAGGGGAGACCTTTGTTGTTCTAATAAAATATAGAAAGATGGCTACAGTAGGAAATGTATTTTATTTTATATTTATTCAAAATCCATAGTTCTTATAATAAACCAAACAGATTGTAGAGGATGTGGTTATGTGGCGAAAAATATTGATTAATCACGCTTTAGAGGTGGACTGTTATTGCTGCCTGATAATGATGTTTAAATAATTTGCGTGGACTGTTTAATGAACATTAACTTGTATTTTTTAACTGATTATCTACTATCTAGAAATGTATTTAAAATAATTCCCGAAATTTTAACATTAACAAGTATAAGTAAGACACTATTAAATTAATATTCAGTATTTTGTCTTTGAATAATTAAATAACTAAATTAAAATCAATTTAACTTAGCTATTACTTTTTACCGCAAACTAGCGTTAACACATTCATTTCAAACTTATGAAAAAATTAAAACATAAAAGGGTTAAGGGTATTTCATTTCCAATCGTCTTTTGCCAATAAGAGTTCGTTTGTAACTTGTTTTGGATAAGTGTCGTAACAACGCTTTAATTATCGTAAGTTCGTGCGAGTAACATGATTCAAGATATGAATTCTATTCAATTCCATTCAACCTATCGCAGTCTACTGCTAGGCATAGGTCTCTTCCATTTTGCGCCAGATATCCCGGTCCTCCGCTTTTCTCATCCAGCTTCCACCAGCGACCTTTCGCAAGTCGTCGGTCTATCGGAGAAGAGGCTATGGCCTGGCAGCTGGGCTATGGCCTTGTAGAGAAGCTTGGACGATAAAATTCATAGTTAATTTCAGCTGCATATTCATATCTTGACCCATCTGGTAACTTGGTAGTTATGAAAATTTGTTTATGGTAAAAATTCAAAAGTCAAGTAATAATGCAAAATTAATTATTATATCTTTTATATTCACTAGGTAGTAGACTCGGTACTGAGTCGTCGAGGTAGGTACCACCGCAGTGCCAAATAAATTCCCGTGAATAGAAATAGAAGTGTTTTGCACTTCTGTATTTCGGGATGAGGGCACTGTAGTTAGTTAAATTTCCGGCTATAAGAGACCTAACATCTGTTGTCTGGGATGTTGGGCGCTTATCAGTTGTTGGTCTCAACACAATCAATGCCGCTCTGTCATAGTCTGGCGTCTCACTTATCATCAGGTGGATGTCCTGACCGTCCTGTATACTTTGTAAAAAAAGTCCTTACCTTGAAATATTTGGTTTTGGTACGTCAGAATAGCTACTTCATAACAGTCGTACCTACATGGCATGGTTCCTCTTGGCAGCCAATGTATTAAGTCAACACCGGTAACTTGCCACGTCGACATGATAAATGGTGGCTCTAATACTTTTACCTCATCTTCGTTTCACAGCTATTGGGAAATGTATACTTAACTAACAAGGAAAACTTACCTAAAAGGTTTGCTGAAACTGTCTGTATTATTCCGGCAAATTTTACATAGGGACATTAAGCTTATGTTATCTTTAGATACGGATAAATTGTGCGTATATAAACTTATTTATGTAAATGAAATGAAATATTACTTTTTTCAATATATCGCACTCTACTGCTAGACGTAGGTTTCCCTCATTGTGTGCTTGATATCCCGGTCCTCCGGTTATATCGTCTAGGTATATAAAGATAGGTACTTTTATTCGTATATAATATTTTGTTGGGAGTTTTACAATGAAAAACTTTAATAATTCGTTTTATTTTGGCCTAATAGGTCCTTCACAGCTTCACCAGGCGAGTGGTATGCGCAGACGGCTCCCATCCTAAAATAATGTGTTATCAAGGCGGAGTACCATATGCTTGATACGTGTTTTTAATGTTACAAAGTAAACAGGTCGGTCAGTACGTTCACCTGGTGGTAAGTAATACCTACACCTGACCATGACAGATGAAGAGTTGGTGGAAATTAATAACAGTATCTGTCATTTTTGCCAACACTGCCCGAAACGACATATATTTAGTCTCTTATATCCTGTAAAATTACAGGGTAGTACCAGCTACAGTGACCTTATTCCGAAACACAGAAGTGCAAAGCACTCCTTTTTCACGGGAACATGTCTTCCTTACCTTTATGACTTCATATTGAACTGAGCACGTAGTAAGCAAGTTGTGTTGTTACCAGGTGGCAGGCTGACCCCCGGCATGAGGTCGGGGGAGGCGGGCGAGGGCTCGGAGCTGGCGGAACTGGGCGCGCGCTGGCCGTACGCGCACGGCTACGGCTGGGCGCGCTCCGCCACGCCGCAGCACCCGCCCGCGCATCACCTCGCGAGGCACTCGCGATCTCACCAGGTAACTACTCTATACAACTTCAGCCTATAACATCCCACCCACGGGACGGGTTATATGAATGTATTTATAAAAAAGTATATAAGTTTTAGTACCCATACTACAAGCTTCACGCTTAACTTTAGGAAAATTAATGACTTTCAACACTGCTATCATGTCAGATGTATCAGTTACTATCATGTGAGCGAACTGATGGTTTCATTCACAGACAGCGCCATCTAGCCACAAGGTAAGCATAAAGCCTGTAGTATGGGTAGGTACTAAACAACGGATAAACATACTTATATACATATTTTTTTTGTAAATACATACATATTATACATAAAACACTCAGACCAATACAAACAGACCTGTAAATGCACACAAATCTTTGTACTGCCCGGGGATCGAACCCACAACCCTTGGTGTAGTAACCGACGTGTCAACTATTACACCAAATGGGTTGTTAGTTTCTAATAGAGCCGTAGTATAATTTTCATGTAGGTAATGTTACCTTGAGTATCATGAATCATTTTTCTTGATTAACACAAGTCTATGACATGTTGCGAAAATAGCCAAGTTGCCGATTGCCTGGTGATGCTGTGAAGGCTATCTGCGGCCAACAGCAAAAAGTACATCAGATAAAATATAGCCAGTTGACCAGTACGTTCCCACCGCTGAAACTTAAACTCCGTAATGCGTAACGACGAAGTTGATTCTTCTCGTGGTTGTCTCCGCAATTCGTCGCCTCTCCACTACAACTATTTTAAAAACAAGTCAAAAGCTTTGCTTCGTGAACTCAAGCACATAAGACGACGCGCCTGTTACGCTTAAATTTTGTTTCATGAATAATTTATCA
Source organism: Leucinodes orbonalis (assembly GCA_019425675.1). NCBI lineage: Eukaryota > Metazoa > Arthropoda > Insecta > Lepidoptera > Crambidae > Leucinodes > Leucinodes orbonalis. The sequence continues at coordinate 3,536 of PQWD01013536.1, read as the reverse complement.
GTTTCTGATTCAGAACATTTTTGACAAAAACGCCGAATATGTTTGAAAACGAATTTTGCCTATGACGAGACGAAACTTTTATACCGCATCTAGAAGCTTTAAATTTGGCAATTTATTTTGTTCAAGTTCAAAAATATGCATACTCGTAGTACAATAAAAACTTTCTAACTACTGTCTCATAAATTAAAATTAATAAGTACATGTACATACCTACACGTTCATTGTGTACATAATCCAGTAGACATCATTTGAAAATGTTCTATTGTGTTGTATTCAATCCAATTCAATATTAGCCAACATATAGCCTATGATTCATTTACTTAGTTTCTTGCGCAATTCTTGCGTATGGGTATTCAATATATTCCACATTGAACACCCATACAGTACATACAGCAAACACATCACACATCTGTCAATATTTATTTATTTATTTTTATGCATTTTGCATCAAGTTGTTACCAATAACATGCAGTTAACTCCTTCAAGCGAATATCTAAGTTCTTCACCAATTGGGCTCCGTCAGCATCTGGAGAGACCAAACTCAAAGAGTCTCCAGTGATCTAATCTGCCAATTAGATCTATAGACTTCAATAGTGCAGGTCGTGTAATGTTCGGATCTATAAAAAAACCGTCAATTTCCCCGCTTTTCTGCCCTTCGTTTCTGACTTTACTTATTGGCAAAGCCATCCCTTAAAGCATAGGTGAATAAACTTCAGGTTATGTTTGATTTGTCCAGTGGTTGCAGGACAGCAGGCACACGAGCTACGAAGCGGAGGACGCGAGGGCGCGCACGCGAGGCGGCGTGTACTATTCGCCGCCGGGCACGTCCTACACCATCGTGGAGCGACCGGCGTCGTCCCACGGCCACCACTCCTACTCGCACCACTACCCGGGGAAGTTGTCGCGTACTAACTACCTCGGCTCCACGACTATCGCTAATAGTGCAGGTTGGAGTACTTCATTTCAAATTTTAAAATATAAATTCTCTCTTTTGTTAGAGTACCACTGCCTGTATTATATCTTTAAGAAATGATTTTATTCTTCGACGAATATTTTTGTTATCGTATACATGTTTGTTGCAGCGGGAGCCACCAGTTTACGCAACAGTACAAATCACTTAAGTGCGCCAAATGGGAAGAAACGTCCCATATCTCCTGAGCAGGTGCTAAGGTTGTTCGGGCAAGGAGGAGCTGCGGCACTGGGCAAGGCCCTGCCGCCCTCTCACCCTCCCGCACCACTCCCAGCACCGCTGCCAGCTAGAAGGCATTCGCCAGCTAGCAGTCCTAGCAGCACAACGCATCATGTAAGTTTTAAGACTTCTCATCATCTTTAACTCATTTAATCTCTTTATTAGCATATGGCACGGAGAAACAATTGTTGCTGAATAGCGAACGAGACTGTGGCAACCCGCCACCACGCATTGGACCAGCGTTGTAGATACGGTCCCATGCTCCTTTGCTATGTCTTAACTTTTGCGCTCGTCAGTTTCCCTGTTTAACCTATTAAGGTCAAAAGCAAAAGGTAAGAAACATACAAAATATCAGATGAATACTTTTTTGTGTATGTAGGGAAATTCTCAGAGTCGATAGATACTTGTACTTAACAAGTATTCAAGTCTTTGTGCTCTCCCTTTCCCCAACTAATTATATTTTCCGAAACGTAGTAGCACAATATGATGTCGTTAACAATTCACAAAAGGGATGTGCCACTTACTCACAACCTTTAAAAATATCGATATCGAATGTCACAGATTACTAAACATTCGTCAAACGTATCGATTGCCACCGGCAGAAGTCACAACCGACTGCCCTTGATACGCCAATCACACTGCAGCATAATCGATACGAATGGCACCAAGGATGATACTTTTATATATATTATAACCCTTCCTATAATTTACCGAGTGAAATATAAAAAAATTTTTCAAGATTTCGTAAGTAGTTTTACTCGTACGATGCTATTTGTCGTTTTTTTTACTTGCGCTGTGATTGCTTCTAAAAAATAGAAAGCTAAATCTACTTACAATATTGTTTAATTTGACAGATATTCTATTATGACACCCATGGCAGTGCTGAAGATTAAAGTATAGAACTTACCATTTTAGCATTATCTACTACAGTGTAAGGTAGAGTCGATAAGGAAATTTTGGCACTTTTACAAATCTCTTGCTGGCCCTTTCCGCATCTACGAACTATTCATCAGCTTTAGTTTCGGTAAACTCATTCGCACCCGTCAACAAAGGTTTTTCGAAAAAAGTTCTCTATACTGCAGACACCGCACGCGGCGTTTTCCCTGTAAATAATTCCAAGTTCGGTAAGCCCGTCGCAGTCAATGCCACTACTTTATTCATGACTACCGCGGCAGCCGTTTAGTAAGTATTAAAGTGGACATGACCGCTTACATTACAATAGTTGAAAATTAAGGCACAATAATTTACATTGATGTACGCGTTCATTGTCGAAAATTTGTGTAATGATTGAGAAGTCCGCTACTACGTGTGCATAAACATTTATGTGAAAGCACTTGTCTTTATATTTGGCCAGCGTTTCTATGTATACGATAGTATATAATACTTATGTGTATATAAAATAACCAGTTATTTTAATAGATGAACTAAGTTTTAATCTATCACTGTTATTTACTAGTCAATAATGTCTGTCAATGTTATTTTTTATTTTTGTTAGTTACTTCAAGCGTGAATGCGTGAATTGATTTATAAGAACTCTACAAAACATTGGTTACTCATACCCTTTTCATAGTTTATTGTATTAAATAATTAAAGTTAATAGATAAAAATGATTACAATAGGTTGTAATCCACTTTTATTAAATTTCGATTTTACGAAATAAACCTATTCATTATAGTAGCTGTGTGGGATAGTAGGTAGGTAATAGGGATGATGACAATTTTTTTTCTTCTATTATATCCATGGACTGCATTATAATAGGAACATTGGTAAAAGAATTACTCCGTTAACATAAAACTCACAGAGATTTTTCTTTCTCAAACACAATAATGGGACTTTCCCAGAAAACACGTTCATACGAATGGCTACCTAGTTATGACGTCAGCCTCAGTAATTCGTATGGCTAGTTTGTGAATTTGTACTACAACTATATTAAATGTTGCGTTTATTCAAATGGTATTAATAGCAAAAGGTTGCTTTTAGGTATATGTTTGTAATTCTTTTGTTACATTTTTTGAACAAGTTTATGTCTTTAAAAATGGATTGTCCCACCATCTTTGAAGACTAAAAATTCATAAAACATGAGTTTTGTTGAGGCTGAGAGTAAGCACATCGTTTATTATTAACCAGATTTGTCATAATATAAAATAGTTCTTACGATTCCAGGGACCCTGTCATCATGATTGGCTTTGTGAAATTATTTAAAAAACCTGGACCTAAAGTGTTTCTGTATGATCTCTCATTGCGCATATCTAATTTCTAAGATGTGGGTTTTAATTGTGCAGCTAATTGCACTTCTCATACCATGGCTCATTACTTGAATGACTCGCACTCGTATAAACTGTTTTAA
>PQWD01013534.1:0-21552 GCA_019425675.1 Leucinodes orbonalis | reverse complement strand
TTGCCATTTAGCAGATTAGTTGGTAGCGGGTTGATGGCCTCAGAGCCAAACGATATCATCACTACAATCTTGCTAAATGTCAGCAGCGTCATTACTGCTGCTTTGCTGTGTCCTTTGATCCAGCTCAGGGTTAGGTTGTTGTAAGTGCGAATCTTATTTAATTTGTTATGGCATTCATAGAATGATGATAACCCGCGTTTGTAACCTTGGGGCCACACTAACGGGAAGTGCCATTAATTATCGCGTTGTTGGCCGTTAACTTTAGGTGTAGTGTATTAACGCGTGAATTGATGCGTTGAAGCGGTCAAATGATTTTATCAATTAGCGTTGCTATGGCATCGGAATCGCATGTATGTTTTGATATTATATATATAATAGGGTTGCCTCCTTTTATTTTTGCATTTAAATTACATTGGTTATTATAGGTAATTGGTTAAAGTACTATTTATTGCATTTAGTATTAAAGATCTATTCCTTTCCGATTCTAAAAACTGGTATTTGTTTATTCCGTAATAAGTATTCTTTTCCTACCGAATACTACTCGTAAAACTATACAAAAATAATAAGTTATAAGATATGAGATACACTTATTAATAAAATTATTTTTAAATGTATTAAGTTGTGTTAGTGTGTTAGTCGACTATATCAAAATCACATTATCAAATCAATACTTTATTATAAAGTACGGGTGCAACCCTGATCATGCATTTCTTCGCCAATTAAATGGGCATCAACGCCATCAATATATATTTCAAGTGTGGCCACCCACTTTATCACGTTGCATTTATCGTGATAATTATAGCGTTGATGGGCATAAGACGTTAAACCTTAGTGTGGCCCCGGCATAACAACATAAAATAAAACTTTTATTTCAGGAGTTATTTGGCGATTTTGGGGGCATGGTTGAGTCACGTTTAGTGCGACCTGGTACAGCTGAAGTTATATACAAAACACTAGAAGATGCACAGCATGCTGTTGATTTATATCATAACCGCCAACTTGACGGACAACCTATGAATTGTCTTCTCGTCATCCCAAGATCCAATACTGCGCCTTCAAGGTATCTTTATAAATGGAATTTTCAATTAACAACTTTTGGCCATTGCCTATCTACCAGTCTGCAACTATAAGTGTGGTTGTAACTAATTTAAAACTTGTTTTGTTTCAGAAACAATACAAAACCTGCATTGTATAGTACAAGCTCCAATGTAGAGCCAGATATATCGACTTTCCACAAAGTATTATTCAGCAACTTGTGAATCTGATTTATTACGAAAAACAGCATAGATGACATCTTTATGTATTTCACATTTCAAAGTTAAATAACCAATTGTAACTCGATGCATATAGGCATCCATGATGATGAGGCATGATGATGTATAAACCATAATTAATGGTTTCTATATAAATATAAAGTAGTCCTATTTGTGGTTTATGCTATATGAACTAAAAATTAATTCAGGTGAAAAATGGGTCTGGGTAACTACAAATGAACATTTGGTCTCAATCAAATGTACTATTAGTGATTTTCTAAACATCCGTAAAATCCCACTGTTACATTTAGGACACACTTCATTATGAAATACAGTTAAATAAAGCATTTTATATAAACTACCGCTTGGCAGGCGGTTGGAGATAGTAGCACATTAAAGGAGAGGTGGAGAGAGAGCTCTGTCACTCTTTCTCTTGTAACTTTCTTCCCTAAGTTTCCTATTATGGCACAAGAGTCCGGGTGGTGACAATTGTAAATCTAATGAATATGATGTTGCCAGATAAGCTTTGCTATGGTGAGCTACCCTTAGCTAATAAAGTTTTCTGTGTATTAATCATCTATACATCTCAACTCATATAAATAAAATTAGAGTGAATGTTTGTAATATTGAAATAACCTTTTTTACTACATATACTTGAATATATACGATACATACCAAAAACTTTTGTTTTTAAATTGTTCACTGTTCATTACTGTTTCTGAAATAGCTGACTGATTGGACGATACTTTTTTGTCAGGCAGCTCATGTAATAAGGAAGTTTTAAGCAGTAGTAATGTACCGCGCGGCGCAGAGCTCACGTTGCGTAAGCTGTGCGCCTTACGGAGTGATTTTAATAGTTGGCTGATGCCACGCTGGATACACACATATGCTACGTTTTACTGAGGGAGAACATCTTATACCGCGGGGCTCAGCTTGTACATCATAAATATCCAACCTATAAAGGGCTAGTGGCGTTGACGATCGCATATGTGCAGATCGAAAATGTTTGTCCCCAGTTCATCTGTGCTTTAGAAGACACGTTATAGTATAGTCGTTAACATACACCAATCCGCATAGGTCCCCTCGTGGTGGGTTACTGTTTAAAATCCCCATAGGTAAGCTTTGTGGAAATGTCTGTCCCTGCAGTGAGACAATACTATGGACAGGTTGAATTGATCCGATAGCTACAAAACCGGCCATGTAAATCAGAGTGGTTTCAATGTAAATATATGGTTACTATTACAAAAACTTACTACTCCAGAAGCTATTGGTTTAAATGTAAATGTATTCATTACTCTTAGGTAGGTAGGTAACGAGATATTACCTGGACCCAAATATAGTTACTTATGCACAACATTTAAAATCGATTACAATATATGGTCTATAATATACAATATATTATAACAATACCTATAATAATTATTATATGTTGAAAAAATTGCGAGGTACTTATAATATAACTAGCTTTTTCGAGAATGACGCTACAGCAAAATAAGGCTGTACGGTTTTGTAAGCTACTGTACTGAGACTATTTTAATCAAAAAGATATTTAAATTGCTATGGATAATACTTATTTTGTATTAAGACGTTACCGAAATAATACTAGAAATTACATAACGCGACATGGTTAAAAATGCCACACCAACCTACCTTAGGTACCTACGTTTTTATGATGAAACTGGATTTTGATTACTATTTACGGTTTATGTTTTTATTTGTGTATTACTTTCATCAATAAAACAAACTTAATAAATTATTGTATATTATTTTTGGGATTACTTTTGTGATCAGTGATCACATTATGTGTTATTTTCTCATAACAAACTTATTTCAGCAATGCCAAGTGCACTTCATTAATTTACTTGATTACTCATTCTTTTGGTATAACATAGAGGGTATGCGCTCCTCAGAGCGAAGCTCAATCTATAATAAAATAACATAACAACCTATATTTTTTATGTTACAAAGTGTACAGGACGGTCAGGACGCTCACCTGATGGTAAGTGATATGCCTGACCATGACAGAGCAACATTGATTGGGACTAACACTACTAATAAACAGTTTATTATTCTCCATCAATGCCGCACTGCGTCCGTCACCCGAGATAAAAGATGTTAGGTCTCTTACACCCGGTCATTTTACCAGCTAAAGTGCATCCTGAAACACAGAAGTGCAACTGCAAAAACTTTTCTTTCACGGCACCACCACCTAGAAAATTCAGTAGGTATCCAGTCTACCACCTACATCTTTATATTAACAGGATAACTAAACATCTAGTTTGAAACTCATGGTCGTCAGAGTAGACGCGTTCTGGACGGAAGCCGCGTCTAATACCTATCCCGGAATATCTATCCTAAAATAGGCTAGTCTTATGTCGAGCAGTGTACGGCGATGAGTCTTATTGAGAAATCGAATAAGTATCGACACATGCTCGGTATGATTAACAAAGTCTGGAAATATTAGTTACCTACTATAAATTTTATATGTAACGTTTTAATATGGGTTATGTGAGGCCGAAAAATAAACGAATTTTATATATTTAAGCCTACATTATGGGTGTGCTTCAAGCTGTAATCCTCATATTTAAAATCGCAATTAAAACGAATTTTGACAACGCTAAAAAATAGTACCACAAGTGAAAAAAATAGTACCACTTTAGTTTCGGAGATATAGCTATAGGTTGGTGGGGATTACAGCTTGACGTTCAAGCTGTAATCCTCACCTCTGGTGCACGCAAACGGTAAGGTCTATCGAATTGGTTTAGGTTCCAAAAAATAGTTATGAAATAGTACCAATGATATGCCAAATTTGAGAAATAGTACTCAAGAGGTTACCGAGATATTAAAGGTAACAGTGAGGATTATGGCTTGAACATTTGAAAACTTCAAATATCTCCGAAACGCCTACGATTTCCGATCTCAAGCTTGTGCCAAAAATTAGTACTAAAATAGTCGTATTAAGTGAAAAAAAGAGCTCATTTAATTCGAAAATAAAAAGTTAGAATTTTCCCTACATTTTGTGGAGGTACAGTCTTATACAAAATATTTTAATTCATTTTGTGGCTACCTCAAGAACATTACCATTACCTATTGTGCAATAAATACCATTACGGAAAAAATCTAATGACCATTAGATTTTTTCCGTAATGGGCCATAACCATAACCGATACCATTACCTATTGTTCAACACCATCTGAGAAGACCTATTGTCTGTTCCATAGTAATAAAAACTCATTTAAAGGCATGTTATTCGACACTAAATAAGGAATCCAAACTTTCTACAAAATGTTATTATTTAAGGACTATTGTTTCATCAACTATTGTTTAAAAGCCATGTGTTTCGACACTGTGAACTTTGTATAAGGGAACTTCTGTAAGACATTAAGTCAACTATAAATATTTAAAGTCAATGCCAATGCAATAAACGTAACCGTTTAAGTAGTTTGTAAGGAACATTGTTACATATAAAAACACCGCAGTTTTCTAAATAAGACAGTTCGTATTCAGCAGCTCTCCTGAGCACACAAGTCTTGTATTTCATTTACGCTCCCTACAAGTCTACCAAAATTTGATATTTTTTTCCTAACATAATCTATGGTTCTATAGACATCTTGAGGGTGCAGGCTCAAATCCCACCTCGTACCAATGTATTTTTGAATTTACGAAATTATATCTACGTTCATCCGACGCTCTTACGGTGAAAGACAACGTAAGGAAAGCTGCGCACGCCTGCGATGAGATTCAAAGGTTGTGCGTGAAGCCGGCCAATCCGCACCGAGCCGCGTGAACGACTAGGCCATACACCCAATACGGGTTGGGTTGGGAGTTGGGATCATAATATAATAAGCTGATGATGATGAAGAGTGCCAAATAAATGTAACCTCCATGGAATTAACTTTCAATTTGTGAACCGGAAGCGCGGGAATGAGATTCCTTCGCTCACTGATGCTGTGCTGAGGCCACACTAACGGGAAAGCCATTAATTGTCGTAACAGTGGGCCTTAATATTAAGGTGTAGCCATCACTAACCGTGATTAACTTATTTTCCGGAATGACTTATCGTTGTTGGCCGCAGGTGCACAACTTCACCGGACAATTGACGAGCGCAGATGGCTCTTAGCCTAAAAAAATATGCAACTAATGGCAACTAACCTAAGGGTGTTTCCGTTCATCGAACATATGTCTGTCGAACAAAAATTAAAAAAGGACCCCTCCCATGAGTGGGACGAGAACCTCGGGTTAGGGCGTTGCAGGGGAGGTAAGTCTGTTTCAGGAAAGAAGTCCCGCAGACGTTGCGCCACTGTCGCCAGACGGAATGATACCAGTACTGAGAAAAGTATTTACTACTTTAAATTTAAGGATAATTACTAAAAGACATCTAAAATGTTTGAATAAAATAAGTTTCATATTTTGTACATAGGAGAAACAAATACATTTTAGTATGTTGTTAATTTATATTTACCCTTTGACCGGCGCAGTTGCATATATTCAACAGACAATAGATTTTCTATTGTGTCTGGAATCACGACGGTAAATAGGTTAAGGAGTAAAATGTTACTTACCTACTTTCATACATTCACGCATTGTATTCCTGTTAAGTTGATGTAAGATTGAATATTGATATTTAAATTTATTTCACGTGCGGTTGCTCCGGCAAAAGCTAAAAATCACTGATTCACTCTTTGAGTGTAAGTTATACTAAGCTATTGCCCTTTTGCACTGCTGTAAAATGTATGTGTGGTTTGCAGTTTAATCATAATATATTCTTAATGTTTTGTGGTTAACAATGATGTTGTTTTTAAACTGTTTTTTTTTTTGTATTTACTAAGCACGTATGTCTTTCAGTGCAATTAAACGATTACTACTTATAGTATGGCTCTTCTAAGCTTGCCCATAATTTACTTAATGTTGGTTATTTCTCGGCATAAATGGAACCCACTAAAGATGACTTTGATCGGATGCCGCATTCTTACTTTTTGTGTTACTTGTATCTTTTATCCCGCCCTAAAATTACTTTTATTCATTATTGATAGCTAATTTCTATAATGTCTTAATTATTGATCAAAAAAATTTTCTTTTAAAATGGTTGGATGGTATTAAAGCACCTTGATTTTTTATTCCGCTTGCAAGAACAGATTCAACGTTGATAAAATAACTCAAATCGAACTTTTTTACAACAATTGATATCATCATATGTAGAATCCATATAACGCTTTGATGGAGCTAATAACTCACCGAAATCCATTGCAACAACCCAATTCATAGAATTGGCAAACGACAATATGGCCGAGCTGTCCAATTTAATTCCTCAAATCGCCGCGGGACTTCTTTCGTGAAACAGACTTTAGTATATGTTTGGGGAGAAAAGCGACCGGGTAAGTACCGGTAACGTGAATAGGAACTGATGAACTACGGGACCTACAGGGACGGACGAAGGCTCCGGCTCGGCGGCGAGGGCGGAATCTCGTTCTTGAAGTGTTGCGTGTGCTCTAACATTCTTTGCGCGTTTTTTCCGCCGCAATGGTGACAGTGACCGGGTCATCTGGATCTTTGAGTACTTCCCGTGGATGTCAACGTTTTCAGGATTGCATAAAGGCGCGGTGTTTCAATTAATGGTTAAGTAAATTCAATATAAGTGTATTAAAAAACAAGTCAAAGGCATGCCAAGAGCGGTTAATTTCAAATGTATCGAATATGAGACAATGCCAGGTAAACATTTATGATTACAGTGTTATACGGGACAGTGACAGATTTGTATAGATATGTCTTTGAAATTAATTTTACAAATAATATATTTATTATTATATTAACTACACTTTAGACGTAGTTTTCTGTGATTTTTTTTTTACTTATTTGAATTATATTTATATTATCTTTTGCAACGAATGCAGTTTCAGTAAAAATGGCTCGTCAACTTTTAGCTCTTGTACAGAACAAGCCAAAGAAGTGGGATATTTGTTCATGCTGATATTTCCGGAATTGTGTTGGTACTACTTACTTATTTACGGTGGATATTATACGTTATTTTTCACTCTTATAGTTATTTAGAAATTAGCATGGGCTTGGTATCGACAGTAAGTAGTGTTAGCTACATTTATTCAGAACCCTGTATATTACGCAATGAGTGTAGAATTTATCGGTGGGTAGGATGCGCCTAAATAGACTACGAGAAGCAGAAACACAATTACATTCGGACAAAATTTTTAAAAAGAAAGTCAAAGATCACGCGCTCAAGTTGTGTGTAATAAAAAGCAGATTGTATACCATTTTTACCACTTTGGTAGGAACGGTCACGTCTCTCTTATCCTCACTATAAGACTTTTATTATTGCAAGTTGGTTTACAAATAGTTTTGCTGTTGAGAAAACCGTTTGACTCTGCTCTGTTGACAGGCTGTGTATCTCCCCTCCTGCTCTCCAAAATAGTGGGGACACTCCATTACTAACATTCTATTTTCTTTCAAAAGTGTTAGGTAGATGTTAGTGGTAGGTTAGGTATTAGGTTTTTTAAAAAATTTTTCTTGGGATGAGGGGTTTTCGCAACTCCCCTTTTGCAGGGACCTGGGTCCCTTCCGCCCCCGAAAAAACAATAAACCACAACACGTAGTAATAGTCTTTCTAAAATCGTTCCAAGGAATTAAATCCCTAATTATTTACTGGAATACATTATTATAACTTTGATAATTATTTATAAAAATGTATACATAGATCCAATTGAATACTCACTTCAGGAATAAGAACAGCACTAGTGCCGCGCGGCGCGCCGCTTTTTTAATCTTTAAGCTACCTCCCCGCCCGGCCCGCCATCTTGTCGAATAATATTTCTCTTTCTCATAGACTTCGTTATTGTAGCTACAATAAATTTTCAATAAAATCCACTTTATATACTCTTTGATAAAATCTTTTCAGTTGCAAATTTTGGAAATGGGTGACCGTGAGTTATACTGTTATTTATATCTTAATGAGAGTGCTTTTTGATAACCATTTTACCTTACCGTCGTATAACCTATTGCTTGCAGCTTATGCGTCAGGAGATTACAGTGGAGGTGGAGGTGGATATTCTGCACAATCCCAGTATTCTGTTCCTCCACCGCAAATGCCATCTGGGGATAGCAATTATGGCTCAGCTCAAGGAGGTTATGGACAAAGTAACTACTCTAGTCAGAGTAGTGGGCAAGAATGGAATCAGCAAGTGAGGTACTTTGGCCTACTTAATAAAATGTATATATATATATATATATAATATTTTAATTAAATGTATACTAATTATTGTAGTTATTTAAATTTATATAAATCCAACTTTAATACTTTCCCTTTGCTTAAATTAAATTCCTTGTTTTACATGTTTCTAAAGTTGATCATTACATGGAGGCGTTATATTTACAGGAGGAAACTCCTATGGTGGAAATCAGCAGAGTAGCAATTATGGCCAAAGCTATAATAGCTCTAATTATGGCAGTGGTGGGGGCTATGAACAAAATAATGACTACAATACAAGCAGTAGCAGTGACAGAGGGGGAGGTAACAACTATGGAAGCGGTGATCGGGGAAACTCAAATTATGGCGGGAGCCGGGGTGGAAATAACTATTCTGGTGGAGACCGTGGAGGTTATGGAGGAAGCGATCGATCAAGCTACAACAGAGATGGGGGGAGTAGAGATGGCGGTTATGGGTGAGTTTCATTTATACTTACTTATAAATATTAAATACAGTAAGCAAATGGGATAGAGGGAACCTTTTCTGAGGTAATCATAAAAAGTTTTATTTTGGGGTTATATTGATGCAATATTTTAGCTGTTATCTGTACAAACCAAAGGTCTTACAATAAGGATAAGGTTAATAAACAATAAGGTAAAGAGAAAAGGGTCTTTTTGGTATTAGCATCTATAGTGATAAATTTAAACATCTTGTAACTGTTTGTATTGTTCACAATTTGTTGGGTATACATAGCAATGGTTTCAAAATATCATTCCATGGATATTTTTTACACAAGAAAAAGTATTCTCTGTCTTAGTAAAGTTAACACATTTAGAAATGAGTTAAAAAATATAATAATCCTTTCAAGAATTTGAATGCCTTTAGACCATATAATGCTTTAACTGAATGGCAGTAAGTAACAATGGATTTGTTGAACCCATATTTTAAAAATCTAAATATATTTTTATAAGTTTATGCTAAATCAGCCTTGTGTTACTTATGCTACCAAGCTGATGAAGCTGACCCTTAGTAAAATAAATAAATTTATTTTAGTTTCCAATGTAATCATAATTTACAGGAATTTAAGTTCTAGGTTACTGTACAACTGTTTATCATTAACTTTCTATGTCTCTATTATTAAAGACTAAGTACTTCGTGTGCTACAGACTCATCTGTATTAACTTTACTAGGACAGTCAGATAAAAATTTGAAATTGTAAGTTGTAATGAGAAGAATATTAATATTCATTTATGAATTAAAATTATTTAGGAACCTTTGTTGATTTTTGTTTTCTATTTATAAGCAAACTATGTATGTATTAATAAAAGTCAGATGTGTAGTTTAATTGTATGTGTTGTGAAGTTGGTATATTTTCTTATATTTAACTATACAGAAATATATATAGACCCACTTCTGGTACTATTTGTTATAAGAAATTGAACATTCAATTAACCTAGTCTCAGTTTTCTTTAATGTTTCAGTTTACTTACCTATAATCATGAATGTTTAACAAAATCGGAAGGACTGTCTTTACTACATGTGTCTCCCAAATGATAGCTGCTGTATAGACAGTTATGATGTCACTAACAAATATTTTGTATGCTGATTTAAGTGTTTATAAAAATAAAAATATATAATCAAATTGTTCATTTACATATGATACATATTTTCTGGATTGGTATCCTTTTTGTTCACTGCCACTTTTGCGCATTTTTTTTACTAAGGTGAACAAAAACGGGTCGAATTTGTCACACTTGATTTAAGCAAGACTCCATCCATATTTTTTTATACATCCTTGCCTGTAATAATAATTATTTTTAGAGTTGTCAGAATGCTATCTTATCTGTTTTATGTGAATTAGGATGAAGAAATTCAATTATTTCATTTAATTGTTAGGTTTTTATATATGCACATTTTCCCGACTAACAAAAATGTTACATATAAAGAAAATATATCAATTTACAAAAGTGTTATCAAATTAAATCAAATTTATGATGTCTGCAATGCTATATTGCCAAGCCCTGCTAATTTAAAAAAAAAATCATATAACAATATGAATACTAAACCATATATTATAAGAAGCTTATCTTCTTTAGTACACCTTACAAAAGGTACTTAATTTTACTCATGATTTTACTATACAGATTTGGAATAGTTTCATTTGGTTAATTTTGAATTTTACATTTGTTAACACTTTACCAATATGTGAAATAAGAATAAAATACAACTTCAGCATTTTAAAATACCGCAAGCATGAATATGCATCTAAAAGTGTGTTAAATAATGTCTTCAATACTTGTTCTAAGATTTTCAAGGTATCACGGTAAAACATTGTGGTAAAGAAAAGGATTCAACAACAGACAGTGTCACTTATATAAGTGCACATAGGTGTCAATTGGTCTACGTGCAGCGTTGTGTCCCCAGCCTGCCCAGTGTACTAAACGCTGTTCTTGTTGTTTTAGTGGCGGCGGCAGGGGGGGTGGTTATAATAAAGGTAAAGCTCCTCGCGTTGAGCGAATGGTGCTATTGACATATTATTATTCGTATTTACTTAAGGGCTGCCAAACTTATAGGTAAACGCCAAAGATTGGTCCTAACACTACTAGGCTGTTGACAAAGTCATATATTTATTGGTGTTTTATATAATATATCCAACTTATTCATATTACTGAACTTCTTACAACAATCCATATCTACAAATTGATTTCGACATGGGTGGAGATTTGGTCAGTTGCAGTTTCACATTACAACCATAGACCTAAGAACTGTCATAGTTTAAGCTGATGTTCATTGCACAGAGACTGCAAAACTTAACAAGTTAATCTTCAGGTGAGAAAATCATGATGACAAGGTTTGTTTTTTATGGTTGGATACATAATGCACTTAATGGGTACTCTAATAAAATAGAAAACATGGTCTTCTATATGTATATATTATAAGGTGTTAAGGTCGTAACAATTTATGTGTTTTAAGTTTGCGTGAAATAGAAAAATGAGCACACAGTGTGCTGTTGTCAGCAGTCTTGTTTAAGTGCGTCCAGGTTTTATGTAAATGTACGGTACAGAGTAACTGGTATCTAGTCGAGCCACTCAAGTTCATTATAATCATGACTTTTTAATTTTTTTAAAAAAAATTAATGATACAACTATATAACACGTTCTTTTTGCAATGTCATGACTATAATATTCTTGTAAAATGACTGTGCGCATACCAGAAACACTGTATTTTTTGGCAGCCCTATGTTTCAATATAAATAAGTGTAATAGAGAGGGTATTGTTATTTACCTGATTAAACTATGTGTTGGTAGGTAAAAATAGGATTTATGTTGGACGTATAAAAAAATACCGACAAGAATGTCACTTCGAAAAATTCATTAGATTAAAGCCACCAATTTTTATTTAAAATTTTAATATCCTCCTTTGTATTGAATAATAAATCAATAATTTATTTATTTATTATGTTGCGATCAGTGTTGCCGAACTATCAATATGTAGTTGGACATCGATAGTTGACCTCGAAAATCATCTATACTGTCGATAGTTTAGTTTAGCGCAATACTATTGTATTTAATTGATACAATACTATACTATCGTCGCTCAATATAGAAATGACTATATATAGTATCGGCTTTGTAAATTACACCAACTATCGAAACCATCGATAGGCCGATCGATACTATTGCTTTTTACACTGGTTGCGATATATTCTAATGCATTTCACATGGCCTGTTCTTTATAGTTCAATTTGAGACTTTATGAAGTCTCCTTCCCACAATGTCCCTTTCGAAAAATGTGCCTTTCGCAGAGCGTGTTGCGCTGCAGCCCGGCCACAGTAGCATTCTCAGCGCTCCATTAGTAAATATCAACATGGCCGGGCCGCAGCGTACACGGTAAAGCGCAATACGCTTTCGCAGAATATCCCCGCTTTTACCAACAATATATCACTTTTGCCAATACATTTTGTTCGAAATTTCCGAAAGAAAAAAAATAAGTCAAATATGCACGAGTAGGTCCCCCACATACTACAAAAGGGAACAACAGGGGACATTGAAAGAACGTTTTGAAATCCTATTATGAACCTGCTAGGGGGGCCATTATACCTTATTTTTTGCGTATTCTGCTGTTGTAATGCTTCTGGAACAGCAACAAAAATCTTGGCGTCTCACAATTTCACTGTGAACATTGTGCACACCCACACAGGATTTTCCAGGGATATACTCTTTAACTTCTGGGGCTGTTGTAAGAATTTCACTTGCTGGTTACGAAAGTAAATTTGACTTCATTAAAAGTCATAACTCTCGGTCCCTTATGCTGGGGCTACAGTAGGGCTTAACGTCTTACGCCATTCAAACACCCATCAATGTCAAACAACCGCGATAAATTTAATGTGCAAAAGTGGGTAGCCACACTTGAAATTATTAACGTGTTAGTTATTGATGAAGAGAAAAACGGCAAGATCAGGGTTGCCGCCCGTACTATATAATAAAATATTTTACGTTATTTAATGTAATTGTACTCTATAAGTATATACATAAAATTTAAAGTTCAGTACATTGTTAAGTTACAAGAGTATTAGAGTACGCCAAAATACTTTATTTTGCATAATACACACTAACAATAGTTCAAACATTTATCAATATTTTTATTACTCACCGTATCTCATATCATATTAACTTATTTTTGTTTTTATTGACGAGTGGTACTCGGTAGGAATAGAATATTTATTACGGAATAAATAAATACCAGTTTTTAGTAACGCAAAGGATTACAAATTCTAATACAAAATGCAACACCTATAATAACCAATGTACTTTAAATAAATAAGAGGAACCCTATGCGATCACGACACTAATTGACATATCATGTGCGACCGCTTTAACGCATTCATCCACGCGAAAATCTCTTTGATGTACCGAGTTGTCGAGTTATCGCCATACGGCAAAGGGCGTTGTAAAGACGTTGAAAATTATCGCGTTTATGTGGTGGCCACACCTGAAGTGAACGCTTCAATTAATGACATTTCCGTTGGTCTGGCCCAGCATTAGAGCGCTGTCGATTTTGGTTTGAAATACACTTTTTGATGTTTTGTTTAGCTACTGCGTCCGTATTTTTTTACACGTCCATTTTTAATTAGTATTTGGGCAACGTTAGGGTTTATGACTAAACCATATGATGTGTAACATATCGCTGTCGATTCTATAGACTGGATCAACCACGGTGACGTAAAATTTATCTTGGTGAGCTGAATTTCATCTGGTAAGAAATTGTATAAAATTTACGTTCAATGAGGTTTGAAATAATATATTATACTGAAACTACGTATGCGTATCGGTTATATATGGGACTCATCGATGTAATTTAAGGCGTTAATATTTTATTAGGACATGTAAATGTCACAAACATGGTAAAGGTTTAATGACAAGGTAACTGGAATCTCCAAAAATAGTAATCAGAAGCTTCAGTAATCTCCTAGGTGTTGGTCATTTCACTAAGCAGATCTGACGCGTAATATAATTTAATACATTTTACACACAAAATTCTGAGAAATTATTGTTTGAATTTCACTCCCTTCTCGTCACAGTAAAGTTAATTTTTTTTTATTTATTACTAAATTCTTTATATTGATTTATTTAGTATAATATGTTCCAAAACAATATTATCCTTAATTGAGAAAAAAATCAATGAACTTCTTTTGAAATTAGTTTGTTTTTATTTTGCTATTCTCTACATCTATGTTTACATGTACACATTTTCTGAATTTTATTTTGATGTCAAGGTGGCGGAGGTGGTGGAGGCTACGGAGGCGACCGGGGTGGGGGTGACATGGTAACACAAGAAGACACGGTATTCATTCAAGGCATGAATCCTTCTACTACTGAAGATGAATTGTGCCAGCACTTTGGTTCTATTGGCATAATCAAGGTTAGATACTCATTTCATAATGATTAAGTAGCGTTTCTTCCTGATTCAATATAAACAACTTAAAAGTAACTATGTAGAAAAGTCTTGAAGAAATTTTATTATCAAAAACTTCAGTTCATAGTTTTTATGTCTTGTTTCTCATCGATGACATGTTTTCAGACTGACAAGAAAACTCAAAGACCAAAAGTTTGGATGTACAAAGACAAAGCTACTGGGGAGCCTAAAGGTGAAGCTACTGTTACTTATGAGGACTCAAATGCTGCCTCCTCTGCCATACAATGGTTCGATGGCAAAGATTTCAACGGAGCCACGATTAAAGTTTCATTAGCCCAAAGGCAAAACACTTGGGCAGGCGGAAAGGGTGGCGGTGGCGGAGGCTTCCGTGGTGGGCGAGGAGGAGGCGGAGCCGCGGTGGGGCGGCGGCGGTGGTCGCGGTGGTGGTGGCGGCGGCGGTGGTGGGGTGGTGGCCGCCCTCCGGAAACAGAGAAGGAGACTGGAGATGCCCCAATCCAAGCTGTGGAAACACAAACTTCTCATGGAGAAAATCTTGCAATCGTTGCAATGAGGAGAAGCCGGGCGGCGGCGGTGGGGGAGCGCCGTCGGGCGGTGGTGGGCGCAGTAGTGGTGGCCCGCCAGGCGGGCGGGGAGGCGGAGGGGCCGAGTGGTCGCGCGGGATGGGAGGGGGACCGCGGCGGCGGCGGGTGGGGCGGGCGCGGCGGCGGCGGGACCGTGGCGGAGACCGCGGCGGGACAGGCGCAGCTACGGCAGCGGAGGCGGCGGTGACCGCGGCAACAGCGGCGGCGCTATGAGGGGCGACGGCGGGTAATCCACACTAATATTTTAACGTGAAAGTTTGTGGTTTTGTTTGTAACTTCTTTACGGCTGAAGCGAGGTTTCTTTCTCTTACATCCTCCTAAACTGTATACGAGATATTGGAAGTGCTTGCCTATCAGTGTATAGCATTTGCAACCATCAGCGTTGCATACGAGATATAACCCTTAGACCGCCATTAGATTTTCTATTGTACCTGTATTCCCGGCGTTTTATAGATTATGGGAACCTCTTAACTTGTCTGTACTAACCACTTATGTTTTATGAGTGTATAAAAGCATGATAAACAAATATGATCACTTAATTCCATTACAGTTCTTTAATATTTGTTGTTTGTCTTGCATGATTGAACGTCTTGGGAGTTGGATGTGCAATCATTTCTGTGCCAATGACATCTTATTTTAATTTATGTCTGTAATCAGTATTCCTGACATTTAATATTGTGGTGTTTAAAGTTGGTCAATGCCACAGACATCAGAATATACATTAGACTGGACAAGCCGCCAAGTTTATAGGCAGTCCCAGTGTCGCAATTTCTTTTCGGCTCTTACCTGTGAAAAGTTATTATATTTCTTGGTAAATTTACTGATTCATTGCGACGATGGCATGTTACAATTGCACAGGATGGCATTTTGGAAAAAAACGGTAATTTCTTCTAATATTCGTGCGTCTTGACTCGTCTCACAGAGCGTAAACTGGTAGCCAGTGTATGCTCGTTGAGCTTACAGTTGTCGCACTTTAAACGCGGCTTGCCCCATCTCCTGTATTGGGAAATCTGTGGTCAATGCATTATTGCTAAACAGAAAGCACTACCACGCTGTTTCATATGGGATTGTAACAAGGCTGTCTGTTAATACATTTATGGAGCAATTATTTCTGAGCTTATTATAACAGACCTTTTGGTTTTCGTTTCAGGGGCAGAGATCGTCAGAGACCATACTAATTTACGTGTAATCGTACACTTAAGTTTGACATAGCTGTAACTGTTCATAAATGAAAGTAAAATCACGGAAATGAAATGTTTGTGTGTAGATAATAAATATTAAACTTTTCAAAGTTACTCCTTTTTTATTTGGATGTAAATTGCATTTATTTTTTTATTACTGTACAGTCAAAAGCAGAAGTTGATCATAACACTATTTGTATAACTTTATACAAATAGTGTATATTAACATGTTTCCCACCAAAATTTAATTCCAAGATTTATCTCTAGTAAAACTCATAAATTAACCAATTTATTTTCAAGTTATGATTTTGACTGTACTTTGTTATTTAGCCAACTCATGATTTACTTGGATTGTAATACAGTTATCGCTTTTGTTATTTATAGTTTAAGTATTTTATGAGTACATTTCCACTCATACAAATTAATTGAATAAGTTTTATTCATTGAATTTTGTAATTGTAAGATGTTTAAGTGTGACTGTCTAATAAACATCTTGATACTTAGTATATGCTAGTTTTATTTCATTAATTTAGTAAAACATTCATATAGAATTTACAAACCCGCCAAAAAAATTATGTGAAATGTTTCCAAATCGACCAAATAAAGCTTTCTCTGTAAAAAAGATTGAGATATCTTCGATCGAGTAGAGCCAAGCTTCTGAATCTATGGCCTTACTCTACCTACCCTTATTTCAACAAACTCTTCATAATCAGTAAATGTGTATGACTTGGCTGTTTCGTTACGTCTAAAATCTGTCAAACCCTGGGACGATGCTTCTAAAGGGTCATGCCTAAATTACGTCACACAAATTTCATGACTTTGATTTATTTTTACGGCATTTATTAAAATACTGCTTGGCTTCGGAAATATTATAATCCCTAGGCGCTCGGCACGTAATTCTAGTAGGTATATATGAGTATCTCACAAGATCGTGAGCAACCAAATCGATATACAATTTCCGAGGACTTTGTCACGATTGTAACTTGGACGCCTCGGTTAGGAATAGCCAGGGTCTGCCAATGCGTTTGTAAAGTTTCGGTATATATATAACAACACCCTATCTTATTCCGCGACAAATCGATGTGTTTTGTCCGCTAGACATAGACCTGAACGGTCATCGTTGCTGCGTTGGAGAGACATTTCAATACCTCGACATAGCGGCAGAGCCTCCAGAATAGCCCAGATTTCTATGCAGTCCAAGGCTTTCTCGTAGTCCACAAATGCCATACACCAGCGGTTGTCAGGCTTCCAACCAAGGGCCACACATGTCAATGTGAGAGTGCCAATGCCGGGCCGCATAAGTTTGCTTGGGAGTTGGTGTCGAGACAATATTTATACATACTCTTAGTTCATTAGAATACGCATATCTACAAAAATGTTCTTAATGTGATTCTCCGGTATTTCTTTTTACTTTTACTGTAGAATTTGATACACTAAATTCAAATCTATTACCGGTTTTATTCAGAGTTTTATCACTCTTCTTGAATAATAAGACGACAACGCTTTTGACCCACGCCGCAGGTGTCTTTCCCTGGTGGATGACGCCATTAAAGAGCTCAACAAATGCCCTAACGATCTTCACCATGTAGCTCAGGCTGTCTGGACAAATCTTCAAATTAGGATGAATGTTTGTAGGTCGATAGAGCATTTTATGTGACGGCCAAACACCCTTATTTCAGTATTTGTGACGCTACGGAATCTTAGATAATCTATCGAGAACGTGTCCAGACAGCCAGAGCTACACTCAGACAATCTCGTGAACGGAAGTGATTTTTATATTTTTTTTGCATACCAACGTGCGTCACATAAATTTGTGACAAGCATGGAGCAAAAAGTTTGGTGGTATGTACGTACAGCGGTTTGGTACAAAAATGCAAAAAATTGTGTCCAGCCAGCTTGATTTTACGTATAAAACTTCTGGCTGGCACCTCATGAATCTCAATAACGGGAGCGTTTTCGAATATGGTTCCTTTACTAAGATTTAGTGACGGAATTTGTGACGCTTATAACGTTTGATTCACGGCGTTACATATAATGGTTTACGAGAAATCGATCAAAAACTGAATGTGCAGAAACTCCAAATTCAAGCTGGCTGGACACATGTATCTCCGCTGCCTGGTGATCTACGGCCTCCGAAATACGCTCAAATTTTAGTGACGGAGACGAAAATGATAACCTGAATTTGTTCATTTAATTTTCTCCATACAAACATTACAATGGGTTACCAATATTTATGGTTTCATGTGGGACTTAGTATTATTTATTACAAGGTGTTTTCTGTGATGGGCGAAAATCTGTCTTATTGATTAAACTACTCTTTTTAGTAAGTAAGTTGGTATTTTTCATGGTTTAGTAAGTATTGGTATTTTTCATGGTTTGTATGGTCGAGGAATCATCCGGACCGGTATCAGTGTATTTAATGTTCGAAGATATTTACAATGATTGTTGTAAATAAAATCAAATTCGTTTATATATACTTACATACGAGGTATAGTAGTGTTTTAAACATTTGATAATCCACCTGAAACATTGTAAACGCAAGTCAAGTCGGTGAATACTGAATATACGAGTATGTACTACAAAAATATTTTCGAACTGTAGTGGCCTGAGCTTTGGGGGGTGAATGTTGAATGAAAGAGGGTTTGTTATGATATTATAAAATGTATTGAAAGTAACACACATTGATGTCACTGAAATTTGAGCGTATTTCGGAGGCCGTAGACCACCAGGCAGCAGAGATACATGTGTCCAGCCAGCTTGAATTTGGAGTTTCTGCACATTCAGTTTTTGATCGATTTCTCGTAAACCACCATTATATGTAACGCCGTGAATCAAACGTTATAAGCGTCACAAATTCCGTCACTAAATCTTAGTAAAGGAACCATATTCGAAAACGCTCCCGTTATTGAGATTCATGAGGTGCCAGCCAGAAGTTTTATACGTAAAATCAAGCTGGCTGGACACAGATTTTTGCATTTTTCTGCCAAAACGCTGTACGTACCACCAAACTTTTAGCTCCATGTTTGTCACAAATTTATGTGACGCACGTTGATATGCAGAAAGTTATCAAAATCACTTCCGTTCACGAGAATGAGAGACTGGCGAAAAGCGCGATTTCAAGCTGTGTGAACACGTTCTCGGTCGATCTAAGGTTCTGTAGCGTCACAAATTCTGAGATAAGGGTGATTGGCCGTCACATAAAATGCTCTATCGACCTACAAAATTTCATCCTAATTGGAAGATTTGTCCAGACAGCCTGTCCTACATCTTTTCATGGCACAACAGTACGTACATTTTACGTACCTTTGCTATATTAGTGATTACAAACTACAAAGGGTAAAAATTAAATTCGTTTCCAAAACATTTTTTCTTCCAACCAAATAAGACTTGACTGTTAAGTTTACATTTCTTGCCTTCCTTCCTTCTTACCTTTACTTATAGGAGAGCGATGAATTAAAAAACAGAATAACAAAGTCTTCGGCGCTATCACATTAATCACATAATTAAAAAGTGCGATAGGGATAATAAGTTCTCGTCGTTGAATGGGCTAATTGCAAACGAATCCTTTCGTTTCCGTTCAGTTAGCTTTGCTGTTTTGTATTTCATCATCATCATTAGCTGCTGGGAACAAGCCTTTCCACACAGCATAGCTATGGGGAGATTGGTCAGCAAAATCTTTTTTATCTTAGACTGTACGATTTTGGTATAGATTGCCATAAATTTAGATATATCAAGAATTAAAGTGTTCCTTTAGCAAGCCACCTGCAATATTGCAGCAAAATATGCCTATTAAATATGAAGATATAATAAGAAATAATAACGACGCGCAAAACCGTGATAAACCGACCAAGTTTACACGACCATCAAAAAGCGGCCGCGCAATACTTACTGTAAGCCTTCTGAAATTGACAGCATTTACTAATGGTAAACCTTGAACCTACACAAGTATTACACAATTTTTTAAAATAAAATAATGATATCCATACTAATATTATAGATGTGAAAGTGTGTTTGTTTCTTCGTCTTACACGGCAAAACAAGGAGTTTCTTTAAGCTGAAATAGTTAAAATGATGGAGGCTATTTTGTAAGTTTCCAAACCTTACCTTCGTAAAATGGAGGTTGGGAAGATACTATGGAGCAATTTTCCAAAGATTTTTTTTTTACTTAGAAAAATTTTGTGCATAATTATTTCCTGGAAATCTACCCCCTAACGCTTTAAAAGAGGTTGATTTTGTATTTTTTGTCCATACCTATAGTACGATTCACCAAAGAAGACAAAAATGGCGGCCGTCTGCGCATGTACACTAATGAACAAAATACTTACATCAAAATAATATTTTTATTTTAATAACTCATATAATCAAATTCTATTATAAATTTCCAGATTAAAAGATACCTATGTAATTAAACATAATTCAGGCTCAAATTTTACTTTGTCACATAGTTTTTTCCATTCTTGTGGAACCATAGATTAACTTTTTCTTTATAAATTAATTACGCTTCTTATATCCCACTTAACGTTTTTGTTACTAACATAACTTTTTACGGAGGCCCAAGCCATTTCTATAGGATTTAAATCCGGATGGTAAGGTGGGAGAAGGAGAATATTATGACCATGTTCTATGAAAATTTTATCTATAGAGTATTTCTTTAAGCGTAAAAGGAATTAATATTTTATGATAGTGAAACAATATTTTTCTTCATAAAAATAATAATAATCATGTAGAAATACAACAAATAATCATGGGATAGTATGATCAGCAAACAAAGTTGCAAGACTTGCGAAACCTTGTCAACAATCTACTTACAAAATATATTTAAACTCATATATCATCCTTCTCGCCTGGCTTTTCGAAGCAACATACACTAGAAATTTCAATGAATGCTCAGCAAACAAAAAAAAAATAACAATAAATAATAAATGCAACAAAACAGTTTTCCTTCCGACTGTATTCTAGAGTACTGTCAGCGCGCCAAATTCAATATAGACGAATAGCGATAGAGCAACCTTGTCCTCAGAAGCGTGCCGACCAATGGCGTTGCCCCGCTCTTACATATTACCCCGCCCTCTGCCGTACCCCCAATAGGACCTAAAAAATGACTTCTGCGCATAGTCTTCTTTCGTGAATCGTACAATACTTCACAACCTATTAAGCTTTCTTTTCGCAATTTTCAATGTTGGAAGCTAAAATCATTAGTAAGACACAATATCTCCATAGTAACGAATAATATTTAGCAATAGGAAGATGCACAAATTTTATTTTTGTGTTATTTTAAAAACTACATTGGATTCAACGACACTACAGCCTACTAGCTCCTCATGCAAGGCAAATACTTTCAGACAACACGTTAGACTTATACGTCTTACTCAAGACACCGATCGCGTAATCTCTCTTAGTATCGA
>PQWD01013533.1:0-31579 GCA_019425675.1 Leucinodes orbonalis | reverse complement strand
ACGTTCGAGTCTTGAATGCTAAAACGCGACGGCGCCAGTGCATTCGTTGATATCCGACGAAATATTTATCTTTATTTACGGTTTGTGTCCGGCCCCGTCGGGGAACCACTGGGCGACGATGTACGAACTGTCTCGTTGATGTGTACTGACACACTGTGCTTTTTGTCTTTGATATTGCTGTAAATTGGGCCGTGTTTACCCACTGGGTTGGAATATATTATTTCAGACAAAACTATCCAAAAAATTGCGATAGTATTTTTGAGACAAGTACTTTATAGTTTGAGAATAAAATTTGTTTATAACATAAGTATTTAATAAAGATGCTATCCGCTATTAAATTTGGTTGCGCTAAAACTGTAAAGTGTCCATTTTGAATTGATTATATTGCCTCTGCATATTTTTAAAAACGCATGAAGTCATTAAAAACCTGAATGATTTTAAATTTTGACATACACATAAAAGTTCATGTCTATAAAGCAATGTTTATTTTCAAGTGATATGAAAACAATATTTGGAACCTTTGATTACCTAACTATGGTAATTTCCAAAAATAACATCAACCGCAAACTCAAAATATATTGATTGAAATAAATATTTTGTAGGAAGGTACTTATTTTTGAATCTTTAACTAACGGGCATTTATTAAACTTATTTTTTATACCTACCATGGGTTCGGAAAATATAGAATCTTCGAGAAGAACCGCTAGGCACCTCGATAGTCACTCTTTTCTTCTTTTATTTATCAAAATAAATCTCAATTTCACTACTATACTATGTAGGTAGGTACCAGCTATTAAATAACGCATACCTAGATACCAAGTCATTCCTTTTGGCTAATATGTTAGTGGCAGAATAATTGTCACAACATAATGATAAGTAGGAATACATATCATTGATGATTAAAAGCACATAAAAGAAATAATATACATGCCTTTATATCTGAGGCATGATTAAAAGTACATAACTTCAATCAAATTGCACTCTCAACGCGTTAAATCATTGCTAATTACATTCAAGTGGCGGCATATTTATGCAATTTGTGTTTATAACATTGCATTAATAAGTTAATCGACTATTCACTTTATTTGTAGCTTGCAATCGCTACTATGTAATGCAATATGCCTTATTTATCATCTACATAAATCATTCTTGTCGCTTTAGTCTTTAGAAGTAGGATGATACGGATGGAGTAAATATAATAAATAAATGAATGTTTTTATTTATTGCTTATACAGATAAACAGACGAGAAAACGTTATTTTTTCTAAATATTTTGTCTTTGAGATATCTACTGACTGAACTCTTATAACTTATATTTTTAAATATAAGTAGTTTTGCTTAGTAGGCACCTACTTTTAATACCAAATTAATGAAATGTAGGCATAACCTTATTAACTATATTTTATTATTATACTTATTGACTAGTGACTACCTAACTACATTAATAGCACGTTCGTTCATCCTCTACTTACAAAAATAAAAGATTCAACAAAACCACCTCTCACTAGCCCAATATAACTGTAAACACATCACCATAGCATTAGTAGGCAGCATAACCTATCTTTAGAAAGAATCCGAACGCCTAACCTTCCGATGCTGACGAAATATTAATAGGAATTCAAATTTATTTCTGGCCCAACTTGCTTCTATGTGAAACCACATTCAACAGGCCTCTAATTGTATAAAATTAAAGTCGAACATACAAGTAGACGGGAGGTCTCGGTTCGCTGGTTTTGTATTTATACGAGATAAAATTAGCATCCATGCTCCGGGTACCGATGCGCGTGTTGTCGAATTTAAATGGCCGAATCAATTTTTAATTTCACTGCAGTTACTGGGTTATGTTCGTTAAAACACCGCTTAGATTCGTACAGGTTTGTTTAGATAGGTTGGCACTTACCCGTGGAAGCGTTTTCATAATTCAGTGAAACTTGCAGTTTTTTCAATTTCATTTTTGATATGTATAAGCTTTTGCTTTAGAAATTGCTTTTGAAAGTAATAATAATAATAAATATCCACTGACATTCACACAGCGCTATCTAGCCCCAAGTAAAGCGTGAAGCCTGTATTATGGGTAGGTAGGTACTAAACAACGGATAAACATACTTATAATACATTTTTTGTAAATACATACATATTATACATAGAAAATACCCAGACCATTACAAACAGACATGTTCATGCACACAAATGTTTATACCCGGAACCCTAGGTGTTGCAGCCGACGTCTCAACCGCAACATCAAATGATAAACCTATAGGATCGTTAATGATAAATAAATTAAAAGTTAACATAGAAAAGGCTATGCTTATTACCTATGCCTACATTTCTAGATTTTGTAGGTAGGTACTTATGGCGAACATAGTAATAAGTACTTACCTAAATGTAGGTACATATTTGAATTATCCACACCTTAGTATTGTTTAGCCTTTTAATAAAATTATTCTTCAGAAGCAACGTTTTTAAAATGTTTACGCACTTAGGTAATATTCTGCTAATAGTATCTAATAAACTCAGTCTTACCCCTAGGTAGGTGGAAATTTCATAAATCATAGAGGTAGGTACATAGATACCTCTATAATTTATTAAATTCCTACTGCACTAAGGGTTACAACCTAATTGCATAACATACATACAAATGTAAGAAAAAATAAAGATATATTTGGCACAAAAATAAAAACAAAACAGATTACAGAAAATCTTAAAGGCGAGTACCAAACCTATCTATATGTAAGTAGAGGTATCATATTCGTGTAAACCATATTAAATAGGTAAGTATCTACTACCAAGACATTCTAATATATTGTAAAGTCATTAGGTTCTGCCTACGAAGGAATTGATATCTACAATGAAAAGGCATCTTAAAGAAACAATGCAACCGCACTAAATAAAGCTTGTTTGTCTCACAATGAGTTAATGCACTTTTACCAAAATTACTTATTTCCTACTAACATGAAGGTCACAATAATAAAAAGAGGCTGATAACCGCTTAATATGTCACTGTGATATTTTTGAGTTGATAGTTATTTATACATATTACCTAGTTAGATATCTGTTGTCATACTTATATATAGGTTTCTAATTATGTAAGCAAATATAGAGTCGTATTTTGACTAAATACCGTAGTAATATTTAGGTATATTAACCTATATACCTACCTATACCTAAGATAACACATGAGCTCCATTATTAATCTCCTATTATAATTATTCTATATTACCAAGCTTCCTGCAGATAGGTAGGTATTTATGCAAAGAGTTTTTAAGACCCTTTAGTACCTTAAAGATAGGTAAATTGATAGGCACCTATTAAACGACCTATTTATTTTATAACTATTAACTCATATTGATGGAGATCGTAGATATATTTGAAATATGGTAATGGAATTACTTTCTTAAAATGATAATTTTATTTCTGACTCCTTTCCATTCATAGAAAAAATATTCAACAGCAGTATATTTGAACGAGCAATTAATTAACTTACCCGTAGATTATTTCTACTTCTAATAGAATTACAAAATTATCTTCAAACATTCTATGTTCAATACCGGCTTGCTCTTTTCGTCATACGTGCGACAGAGACAGAAATTCTATCGATCTCTTTTATTGCGCGCCATTCGGTGGCTCATAATGGCAGCCGTTTAACAAACACAATGCTCAATTCGAATAATTTTAATACATTTTAGAAACTTAAAACACAAATTAATAGAAAAATAAGCACTGAACACAATATAATACACACTTATTAACATTTTTGATAAATCAATGTTAAATAGTAATCTTACGGACACAAACACGTTGGGTGTTCGTCACAGAGCGCATCGGTCGCCATATCGTGAAACTGATATCCAGGGACGTACTCAGGTAAGTATATTTACAAATATGGTTTTAGTAATACAACAGTTAGGTAGTAATTCCAAAAACTAACTGGCAAATCCTTTCACCACGATGGCAAAAACTAATTGTTTTTGCTATCGATACGCTAAGAAGAAGAAGAAGTAATACAGATTTTATGCAGTAGTATGTATGTAAATAGGCCTATGTAAGTCTCGATTAGATTAGTTAGGTAGAATAGTAGTTAGTTACAATTTCAAAAATATTTTTATTCCATTTTTATGAAGGACCCTACATATCTTTGAAATGGTAATAGGATTTATTTGTAACAATTTAAATTGTATTTTAATCTAAAATTTAAAAATCCCTGTTTTAAATTTTCCATAATTAAAAATACCTTTCTATGTATTTTCAACCTAGATTACATAAATATTGATGTAGAGCTGCTATTCGGTTTATACCTTAATTGTTTACCTACATATTTTTTGTGTTGTTGTTTTTTTATATTCCGTTTAAAAGCTCCTTTTTTAAAATTATATAAGTGTGACAAGTATCTAAATGTCGTTTTTTCATAAATATTGCTACTATTAACATATTCCAAAACCTTAACATACCTAATAAAATACAATTGGTAGATCCAAATTACTTCTTATTTCAACTGTTCATGTTTGAATTTGATATGATTTAGGAAACACGAAAAACACCAATAAATCTTCCTCATGTAGGAATGTAGGGCACCTATTTAAAAAAATAATTAGGTTTTTTTATTAAGACAAAATACGATATCCGATTTCGGCCCTGCACATGCACGCTCCGCCATTACAGGCACAAAAGTTGGTGGTGTTCCTTCAAAACTTTCGTTTGGAGGCCATTTTGACGATCGAGTGCAAGCGAGATAGCGCTACACAGCACGTCATAACGACTGTATGTGCGTGAATGAGACAATTATGCAAGTTGGTTTGTTTTAATGTAGCAGCGAAAGTGCGTGGGGACATAGCTGTTGTGATTGTGTGCGTGAGATTGTCGTTGTATTGTGTAGAGAGCAGAAGCTGGGTAAAAGCCTGGAGGAAGGACTCCTATTTATTTGTTTTTAAAGTAAAATGTGATTTCTGACTATTACGATTAAAGAGTTAATAATAAACTTAAGATATGATTAGAGTTTTTGTTATTTTGTATTAGTATGTAGGTTTTAAACTACTTATAAAGATGTTCAGCAAGGTAGAACTATTCACGAAGTGCCTTTTCTGTCAAAAGTTTTATATATCTAAAGTATACTACACGTTTCCATGTGTAGGTGGTGTGGTAGGTAGGTAGGTAACAACTGTGTTCAAATAACGTTAATTTAAATTTTATATTTTTATGCTATATATTTATGGTTATATTAAGTATTTTTATAAATCCAAGTTTTCATTAAAGAATAAAAATATTAAAATTTTGGTATTATATGTATTTTACAATATTTAAAAAATAAGTTGTAGTCAGGAATTGATCTATAAATTTATATAAAATGTTATTGTAGCAACAAAATAATTATTCCTATTGTTATATTTTTGTTGGCACCTACTTCTTATAGGTAGGAACCTCTCTCCCTTCATACCTTCCTACTTAGTTATTTATAATATTATCAATACCTTCCTATACCTACTCTATGCAATAAGCTTCTCTCTGTTCAATAATCATCGACCGCCCGTAAAACAGTTAACATTACAATCAACATTCTATAAAAAGAACACTGGATACGTAACCTCATAATAGTAGCAACTTGCCCCACAAACTACGATGGCCGTAATCAACAAAATCACTTGTACGGTAAACCGTTTTACGAGAAACCTATTCATTCAAGTGCTTTAAAAGCATCGTAAACGACGTCGTCAAACGATATTACGACTGACATGGAGGTTCCCACAATCACCGAGAGATGGCGCTAACCCATACTTAACCGCCGACAGGTCGTAAAAATAAATTTTATTATTATGACGAAAATAAAACGCTTGTCGTCAATTTCAACAACATTTTACTGTGTAATAAGATTTATTTTACGATTAACAAGTGTCTTGATGAATTAATATAGCTGAATGATGAATAAAGCAATAAAATCTGCCTTTACGATCGTGTTATCGCGTTTCTATTGGCAGTTACGATTCTTTTTGATTCACAGAGGCATGTTGCGTAATATAATGGGTTGCTCGTAAAACTGAATCACTACAAACGTAAATATGGACTCTCTTATACTTTGATAATGATTTTAATGATCCATGTAATTTGGTAATAAATTGTCTAATAAAAACAAAACAAGTCTTTTTATGTAGGTGTTTATTTTTAAACAATACAATCTTTACATTAAATTTATAATAAATGTATGATAAAGTTCATAACAAATTGAGGTCATCTATTTTAGGTCTGCATTGGTAGTTAATATGGGTTCACATTAAATTTAGCAAATCAAGGCCAACATTGCATTCTTATTGTTTTGAAATTCCGCTAGATGGCGGGATAACCTCAGTTAAAGGGAATGCTTTATTATTAATTGTACTTCTCGTACTTAATCGACCTTAAATTTATCAGCTATTTTCTATAGTTCTAATATTCTTGTTTTCATTTTTAATTTTATGTAAATAAAAGTAAGAAAGTTAAAAATCTTAGCAGAACAAGTTTTCGGCGCAACATTTTCGTGTCAATTGCGATAGATGGAGTTACTAATTTTAAAGTTATGAATGCATTTATGCATTGCACATTTATAGGTATATCATTAGAGATGTAAATCCTAAATTATTTTCTTTTAAATAGACATAACAATAACATTCATTTCACCAAACAACATTTTTGAATACCTAAGTATGCATTACAGCAGATGCTGAATTCAGCTTGCAGAGCTTTTTCGATGCAGTTACGAGTGGTTAACACATTGTAGTACCCAGATCAACAAATTGATCTCTGAGCTAAATCAAAGTACAAACTTAAATAAGGACGGTCCGTCTGGTGTAACAGTTGAGATGTCGGCTCTTACACTAAGGGTTCCAGGTTCGAGGTCAGGACAAACATTTGTGTACAATAAATATGTGTTATGGTCTGGGCGTTTTCTATGTATATTATATAGTTTATTATTTATTTATTTATTATTAGAAAATTACTGCCTGCATGTTTTGCATACCTTCTTTCTTATTCTTGTTTTTATACTATCGCAGAACCTAGCTACAGTGCTGGACATAGGTCACCCCGTCTTGCGTCTGGTGTTCTGATCCTCCGCTATCCTCATTCAGGAAACTTTATAAAATCGTATTTGCATCATCATCATCATACACGTCCCCACCGAGGGGCACGAGCCTACCCGTAAAAGTCGGCCACGCGGGCCCAGGGCGGCGAAAAAAGCGAAAGGCTATAACGCACTAAGTTGAAGTGCTAAGTTTATTTAAGAATCATGCTCCCATCCACCAATCCTGGTCTTCAGCAAATACGGCCATCCTTAATGGGAAGGTAGTGAAAAGTATCCGGCTAATTTATTGACTTATAAATAGACTGGCTTCTTAAGTTAAGTCTTTTTTGATTCGGTTTTGCTGTAACCAGCAATAAATTAACTTATTTACCTACAATGCAGATGTTGTATCTCCCCAAATCTCATCTCTCATCTGAATCCAGTAGTCGCTTGTAAACCTATTAAAATCCTTTTTCCATCAGTGGCCTGTCCTTCAATCAACGTGCCTGTGTCACAATATCTTGTTAAATTTTCTGTAAACTTCATTTCAAGCTAGACACCTAGGTACCTACGCTAATAATTAAAGTATTACAATGTAACGTCTTACTCCAAATGTTTGCCTTATTAGTTGAAACTTAAAAACAACGCCATGAAACATTCATTAATTTATACGATCTTAATACATACCAATTTAAATTAATGAATCATTGTCTAATACAGCATCTTTAAAGCAATAAACAACCTCACTATTAAAACATCAATGATCGCAAGTAAAAGTTAAGTTACCTATATTTTTTTCCTAAAGCAACCATTAATAAAGCTTTAGTGAAACGGAAAAGTAGAAAACGACGTCCTAATGGCGTTGTTATCCAATAAGAAATAACCGGTCGCGGATTAAATAAAAGGCGTCACACACTTACACGCCATCAACTCACAACTCTAATATCAATCAGATGTTTACGTTCACAGACGCAAATTACAGTAATCACACTGAACCGGACCAGACATCTAGACGCTAAACGCGCAAGTCCACAACATTGTATGCCCACACGATGAAAACATAAACTATCTTAACTCCTTTATCTCTATTAAACGGGTGATAGGTACTTTAAACAAGTCAATAATGGTTCAATAAACGTCCAAGGAACGGCATAATAACAATCCTCGCGGGTCGGCCGTTCATAAAACATCGAATTTATATCGAGGCTTAGCCCCGGAGGCGTATACGAAATAATCTGTGCGGTTGTTTACTGGGAGTTCTACAAATGGCGCAATTCACGTGACTTTTACGAGCGGTACAGTAGTAAAAATCGTGTTTATGAGGCGGTCGGCGCGGGGGGTGCGCACGCGCCGGTGATAACGTTTGGCGACGGGCGTTGCGCGTGCGCACATGGCCGGGTTTGGTTGACGTTTTGCTTGTGGTTTTAAGTAATTTTTACGTAACCCATTCAGTTGATTGTATGTTCTATTATAACATAGGGAGGCAAACGAGCATGCGGTTCACCTGATGGAAAGTTACCTCTGCCCATGGACATTTGCAACAGCTGTGGCCACAGGGATGCGTTGCCGGCCCTTTATATGATCTCTTTTTGAAGGACGCCATGTCATATCATTCCAGAAACGTTTCCGATGGCTGATTCTACAAATTAATTGTACGCGGCAGAAAATGTCGACCAAAATGAAGTGTCGAATACCTCCAATGTTGAGAAATGTTAGAAAATGGTAATGTTATGGTTACCAGTAGGTCTCTTGAAAAACATTCCAATTCCATTCCATTATATTCTATGTTAGGTTAGGAGATATCCGTAGTAGAACTAGGGTGACCAGCATAGCCCCCAGGATTAGCAAGTTGAAGTGGCAGTGGGCAGAGCACATAAGTAGTGCGTAGAACCGACGGCCGATAGGGCGGAAAGGTTCTCGAGTGCCGTCCACGTAGCGGAAAAATGAAGCGTAGGCCAACCCCGAACCAGATGGACGGATGATCTGATTAAGGTGGCGGGTAGCAGATGGATGTCAACTGCTAAGGGATCGGCTCACGTGGAAATCATTAGGAAAGGCCTTCGTTCAGCGGTAGACATATTAGGCTATAATGAAGGTAAGATATTCTGATGATATCTGTCTTAGCTATACTTAGGTACAGATGAAACATTCTAAATCATGAGATCAAACTAAGGAACAAGACTAACAATTTGTAGTGGTAGTAACTAAACATCGATTTTATGGGACGATATCTGGCACTGCGGTAGTACCTAGACGACTCAGTACCGAGTCTAACAACTAGTAAATGTATGTAAATAAATAGTAAATTCTAATAAAAACAAACCCTAGTATATAATTCCAAGAATCCGGACACGATAGAAGATCTACTGTTAACAAGAATGCTAAAAAGTGGAATTATATCTTGTTTTTAAGATCAGTGGCACTAACTTCGCATACCCTACTCATATTCCAGTGTACCTACGCCACTGGCAACTAGCGCCATCTAGTAGTCAGTAGACGACTGAGTCAAATTAATCAAACTAAGAGTAAGTACATACTTAGAGACCTACCTTGTTTTGATTCAATTTACATATGAAAAATCCCATAAAAAACTCTATAAATTGCGCTAAGTACCCACTAATGAAGTCCCGAATGAAGTGAAATCTTATTGGATTGTCGGGTAACTTAACCTAGTACTAGGTTTAATATAGTAACTTGAGTTTTTTTTATCTCTCGTCTCTAAAATATGTACATTACCATGAAATCTATTAATGAAATTTTGTTTGAACGATATTTACTCTTCTTATTTTTTATTACGTCATAATATCTCATAATACAGCTGTAGTAGGTGCCTAAATTAATAAAAAAATATTTTATTTTATGTTACTTGCTGCTGACCTCCGAGGGCGAGACTTATTATTTGGTATTTGGAAGGTTCCCTCCACAAGCGAGTCCGACTCGCACATGGCCAGTTTTTAATTAAATTAATCGACAAACATTTAATGCGCCATCTAGCCCCAAACTAAGCATTAGCCTGAAATATGAAAACTAAATACCGGATACACATACTTATATAATTATTTTTTGTAAAAACATACATATTAAACATAGAAAACACCCTGACCAATACAAACAGACATGTTTAATGCACACAAATGTTTGTACTGCCCGGGGATCGAACCCGGAACCTTGCTGTAATAGCCGACGTCTCAACCATTACACCAGATGGGTCGTCAGTAGGGGAACTTGTTATATAATCTGTTGTTATCTGATATCGTCACTCATGCACACTCCACCCACACACCCATGTACACCAAAGATGCTACGAATGCATTGCCAACCTCAAACAAATGAAGGGCAAACATATGGCGAAGAGGTAAAGTCAAAATGGGTCTTCGCTCTCATTCACTCGACGAAACTCAACGCGTTCGTTGTTTCACGACAGTTTTCTGTTAGGTGGTACTCCGGTGCTGTTCCACATTTGAAAGTGTCATCTTAGGAAAAACGCGCTCTCTTTGTAAAATATATCCTTTTTCAAGAAAGGTTCCTATTACCACTATCAAACCTCTTGCTTTTCTTCTAGCCTGTTTGCATGTACAACATATTTTGTAAATAGTGTTTAAAGTAAAGTGTATTGTTGTTGTGCCCTTCAGGGTCAATATGTGAAATATTATTAAAAAATGTAAACTTTTAACTTCATATGGTATGCAATAAAGAATTGAGAATAGCCATTTGCCTTAATATTCTGCATGAACAACATTATCATCCTGTAACGGTCCACTGCAGGGCACAGACCTTCTATCATAGCATAGCTACTACAAAGAGATTGGATCATAACCCACTATGCGAGTCCAATGCAATTGGTGGGTGTTAACGAATACCATTCTAAGATTTTGCTAGATCCGACGGCTTAACGTACTCTCCGAAGCAGGGAATCATCTTCCTTTTCGGACAATCAGGTGACTCAGTCTGTAATCAAAAAATGAAATCAAAAATATTTATGGGCATTTAAAGAAAGTTTACAGTTTATTAATTAGGTCACCTGTAATGTTTTAGCCTTACTTGAAAAAATCCACAAATTTACGATTACCCGCAGGATCTTTGTCGAACACTGTGCCAACTACACCAAGGAGGCAAATAATTACCTAAACAGAATGATATTCTGTATACATCATTGCCTATAATACAGAAACTCATTATATGCAGTGGTTTTTATTTATGTTATACGTGAACAGGACTGTCTGGACGCTCACCTGATGGTAAGTGATACGCCAGACCATGACAGAGCGGCATTAAAGGAGTCCAACAACTGATAGACAGTTATTATTCTCCATCAATGTCGCACTGCGTACGTCAACCGAGACAACAGATGTTAGGTCTCTTATACCCGGTAATTTCACTAGCTACAGTGCCCTCATCCCGAAACACAAAAGTGCATAACTCTCCTGTTTCACGGGATGATATCTGGCACTGCGGCGGTACCTACCTAGACGACTCAGAATCGAGTCTACCACCTAGTCAAAAGAAATCACAAAGAATAACATAGGTATTCTTTCGATTTCAGTTTTAAAATCAAGAGTCAATTAACTAAGTAATTTATATATTTAATAAGTTTTTTATCTTTGGCGAAAATTAAAGGGAAAAATGGGTAATTGTGACTTATCCTTATGACAGACCGCTTCGCAAAGTTCTTAGGTATACAGGGTATATATTGGTTATACCTTACTATATATATAGTTACCTCGAGCAAATTGATATACCTATAATAGTAAAAGGTCATTTTGGGACTCTACGATGATGTCCCTATCATTGGGGCTAAGTGCGAATCAAAGTAAAATTAACCAACTAGTTTTAATAATGATAAGACCATTGGAAAATACGCACTGCTTATTTTATTGCAAAATTAAGAGCATAACCATGGGAAAACAGGTATATTTTTTTATAACACCGATTCTTTAAATGAAGAGCATCGGTGATGATCGATCATTGATGTGGACTGTTGGTCTTCCGATCTGGAGGGCGCAGGTTCAATGTCGAATTTTCTAAATTACTTATATGGACGTTTATCCGGCGCTCTTACAGTGTGGAAAACTTTGTAAAGTAACCTGCGCATGCCTACGAAAAGATTCAACAAAAAGCACAGGGCCCCAACGGCGGATCCAGGGGGAGGGTCATGGGGGTCATGACCCCCCCCCCCTGAGCTACTTTTAAGTATTATACTAACGTACATTAACAAAATACTTTATAAGTTCTTAACTTTACTACTATGTGACCCCCTCCTGGCGCCTAACCTGAATCCGCCCTTGCTGGGCCCGCGAGGACGACTATGGCCAAATCACGATATACGGGTAGGCTCATGCCTCTCGGTGGGGATAGTTTTATGCTCTAAAATTCACGCATAAAGCCACTTTTTATTAGAAATGATAAGCACTCATGTAACTTATTTTTCCTATATCTTAATATCTTCCATTCAATCTAATGCAGTCCACTGCTGTTTGATAATGTAATGTACCTACTTAAAAAAATATATAAGAAACCCCTGTGGGTGCACAGCGTTGCACGTAAACAACCTTATTACGTAGAAATACCTGCAAAACCCGGTCCTCGGTAATTCCAATTGAAAGCTTTTAATTTCACAAAAAATAACAAAAATTCATAAGTTTTACGTTAATCTGGCGTTTTTCTACCGCAATAAAAAATATGCTATGAATTTGTTCCCTATTAAAACTGTGGTTACCAAACCAATACAAACACTTACAAAGGCTTTCATTATTGACCACTTTGAATTTCCTTTTTCAGGTAAGAACATTTCACTGTCGGCCCGCACAGCTTCACTGAGCAAGTTCAAGTTGCGCATTCATGTCTCTCGCCTATAATGTAAGTTTGATTGCCCATAACTTTTTTTATTTTTAAAAAAATATTCTTAGATCGATGAACAGAAGAAATACAGTGATAAGATGCGGCACAAAATATCATTAGCCAAATGATTACAAACCCGAGTTAGTGGTCTTAGGAAACATGAAGAGTTTTTCAATATCTATTTACCTACGTAACGACCCTACTTTAACCTAGAGATCTAATGTTTAGTGGTTTTCAAAGCCTTAAAGGCATTTCTGTAAGTTTGTTTGCTTATTTATTTCAATATACTTATATAAAGATCTGCATTTTATTAAAAATCTAATGAATACGTAAAATAAATAATAAACAAGTTGTTCCTAAGCTCTACCTTAATAAGCTCGTATCATAAATACGATTTTAGAGCTCATTTCATTTAGTTAAATAGTTAACAAATAACTATGCAACAGAGGACAAGGATATCTGGCGCGAAACGGGAAAGATCTGTGTCTGGCAGTGGACTCAGGACTGTAATAGATTGAAGAGAGAATAGTGGTACGTAACGAAACCATTATTTAGGTACTTACCAGTAATTCTAATACCTTACCTTTTTCAGATAAAACGTCGGTTGCTTATTGGTCTGGTCTATTGCCTTCTGATATAGAGGATGGAGGTTCAAACCCCGCCACGTAGCATTGTCTTTTCGAATCTTCGAAATTATATGTACGTTTTTTCAAACGCTCTTACGTGAAATCTATGCCACGACGAACGAGAAATTCAAAGGATTTGTGTAAAGTCAGCTAATCCGCAGTGGAACCAGTGGCGGCTGTACTTAAGTGCACTCGTGCGCTGAACCACCAATTCAAAGATTTTAAAATTACAAAATATTACTTCATCTTATTTTTAAATTACCATTTTAATATTTATTTTTTAAAATACAAAACGTATAAACATTTCAATATGGTCAAAAAGTTTGAGCGCTTTACTAAACTAATATCGTGCGCTTCGGCGAGTGCACGAGACTGCTAATACATCTTGTATGAGATACGAATTAATACGCCTGACGCGTGAACAAAAGATCGTTCATAGAAATGTACCGAGTAATGAGTCGGTTCTCGAGCGCCGCTCGCGCGAACCGAAGATTGCCGAGAGCATCCGATGTATGACGAATTGGGAAAGCCGGCATCGGCGCGAGGCGACGACGGCAGCCATTGACATCTCGTTATCGGTATAGATTCACTGTATTGTGTGATGCGTTAATTATTGTTTATAACTTTTCCGTAATTGTTTTAGTTTTTGATTCATTCTATAATAGAATTTTATTTTGTAGGTACTGGGTTTTGGTATTAGTTGAATATATACCGATTTTAATAAAAGGTTGATTGAACATTTCGCTCAGAAAATGTCGTCGCATTGATTTAATGTATAAAAAATGAACATATTTATGTCAATTGTTGTTTTGTTTCATTTTCTAATTTTAATATTTTAGTAAAGTGCACCACCAGTTCGATAACCCACCAGCCGCCACTGAGTGAACCACATGGCCAACTACGGCCTATACACCCTATACGGGTAGGCTCGTGCCCCTCGTTGGGGACGTTTAATGAGCTGAGATGATGAAGCATGAATCGCTATGGGCGGTGATCGGATGGGTATACGGTAGTAGGTATGACCCTCGTGGTTGGATACGGTTTTCCACAATCACACTATGTGGGTAGGCATTCAGATTTTCTTGCCGATAGATATGTAGTGGTGGTTAGGTACCGACATATGCGGGTAACAGTCCTACATTTTCCGATATTGGGAGAGGATTTTGTTCAGCTTTGGGCTAAGTACGGCTTTAGTAGTTAGAAGTATAATTATAAGGTTTCTAATTAGATATGTTAGCACATGGGTAGGTATGTAATGAGACCTATATTCATTGGTAAAATATCTACATGAAAAGCAGTTTTAAAAAATCTAAAATTGGCGTTTTTTATTCTTAAATTATATTGAAGTAGTTGGTCTACAAGCTTAACTGAATGCCATCTTAGCCGGAAGATTACGATTTCGTCATTACCCGTCGTGTGTGCATTTTTTAATAATCGCTCGCAATTACACGCGATTATGTTTTTGTACGCACACCACTTAATATGGCCTACAAGTTAATTACTCTCTTACGCCACTCCCGCCATCTAGTGGGGAAAACGCCCAAAAAGGCTTTATCTAAGACGCGGCGGCATCTCACAAGTTTAAATTGGCCAATTATAAAGTTTGAAAAAAGAACAGGTTCCATCGGCTATTATTTAAAGTTGTAACAGCAATAAAAATGCGAGTGTGTCCTGTTCCCGTACCAGCCATTCATTCGTTTGATGACTTCATTTGAACGCGCGAAGAGCTTGCAATAATGCGCTATTGTTTACCCACCGATAGTGCGCCGCCAATGCACGCGCCACACTGCGTGGGACAAGGACGGATATATGCCGCTCAGCGCCGCCCCGCGACCACACTTCCACTGCACACATCCCGTCTCGCTCTCGCATATGCTCAATACAAACGTGAGACCGCGATGGCGATGCCACTCGTAAAAACAGGTAGTAGAAGAAATAATAATCATCTTTACGACTTCTCACTCTATTCAGCACCTTGTTACGATATTGCGCGCTCATTGTGGCCCGGCCGAGTGGTTGTAAAATCTTTTCTTTACTCGGCCGTTTCACTAATTGTACGTTTATGAGTTTACGACTTGCGGCTTAACTTTTCATTGGTTTTATTTGTCCTTTTTTAGAACTTTTGGGTTTGGCTTCTTAATTTTTGTTATATTGTAAATGATAATATCGCGAAGTTTCGTTTTAGTAATAGTAGGCTTGGAAGGCTCTAGTTGTGGTTTGTGGTTGGTGTAGTTTGGTTTAGAGCACGTGTTGGTGATAAGGGAACTTGAGGAGGCGAGCGTAACTGATAATATGAATGGTGATTAGCGAAAAGGGGGACGGAACAATGTCGCGAGATGGCAGTGAGGGCGCGGGGCGGCGCGCGTGCCAGTCCGCTGCGAGAGTCCGCCGGCGGTGGTCGCACGACGCTCGCGCTCCCATAACTTCACACGAGCCCGCCAACTTCGCCACGATCGCGAGACGTACCGGCGCCTCACACTCGTAAAACCACGCGCCACTTAAACAATCGTAAACACCTTTATCGCCCATTATGACGTTTGAGAGCCAATAAAAATCGAATTGAGAAAACTTTTAAGGCTTTTTTAACGCGCGACATTGGCGGAGGTCGCGTTATCGCCGCGTGGGGCCGAGATGACATAAGTGTTGACAAACTTAGTGGAGTTAGTGAATCAGAATGAACTCATACTTCGAGCAGGGCGGGTTTTATGGGGCGCACGGGGTGCACCAGGGCGGCGGTGGCGGAGACCAGTACCGAGGGTTCCCGCTGGGGCTGACGTACGCACAGCCGCACGCATTGCACCAGCCTAGACCGCAGGACTCCCCCTACGACGCCTCTGTGGCGGCTGCGTGTAAACTGTACGCGGGAGAGCAACAGTACGCGAAAGCGGACTGCTCAAAGACCGGCGACCAACAGAATGGGTACGGGGGCAAAGAGTGGGGCTCCGGTCTGGGAGCGCTGGTCAGACCGGCGCGTGCACCCCCGAGGCGAGATATAGCGAGTCTTCGAGTCCCGGTCGAGCTCTACCTTGGGGGAACCAGTGCGCTTTGCCAGGATCCGCCGCTGCAGCCGCCCAACCTGTGCAGCATCAACCCACCAACCACACCTTCTACCCATGGATGGCCATTGCAGGTCAGTGACATTTAATTTACGGTTTATCTAAGACAATACACGATTAGTCCAAATCAAAGATACAAGCGATTTATTGCTTCATTACAAATGTAAATATGTAAATATACCGTATAAATCATTCCTACAATGTAAAAGGGAAAATAATTATCTAATCATTAATAGAAAAAAAAATCAAACGGCATTCTGAAAGTTGGTCCACTAAAATGTCGCATTCTAATTTGTAAGGGCATTTTATTATGTCTTGTAAGCGGCCAATAAGAATCGGTAGCAGGTAGCGCCGCTTCGTCAATAAAACGCACATAAAATGCGACCCTCGTTAACATCTTATTAGCGTCGACAGATTTGAGTGTCATCATAATTTACGACAGTCGTCAAATTAAGTGATAATGTCAATGAATTTACAAATTTTCTGATTTTATAGCCAGTAAAAATTTTATGAGCATTTTATGGTAGACTAAAGACCTAATAAGGGTAATATTTGTTTTTCAATAAACCATTATCGGCATGTAAAACAATAAAAAACAATTTAATGTTACTTTAAATGCTTTGGAATTTAATAAGTTTTGAAATTACCTCATTTAGTATATGTGTTAAATGAATTGAATGTTCATTTCATTTAAATGAGGTTACAATATTTACAAGGAAAATATTTATTTTGGCATCATGAAATTTTATCACTGAACTTACTTAAACGGTTAATTCAA
Source organism: Leucinodes orbonalis (assembly GCA_019425675.1). Taxonomy (NCBI): domain Eukaryota; kingdom Metazoa; phylum Arthropoda; class Insecta; order Lepidoptera; family Crambidae; genus Leucinodes; species Leucinodes orbonalis. The sequence continues at coordinate 14,255 of PQWD01013533.1, read as the reverse complement.
TTCAATTTAATTACCTCATAAAACAAAATAAATTGTGTAGAAAAGGTCATATAAAATATAGATAATCAAAAAAACTATAAGTATAATTAAAAACAATCAATAAGTAAGTCGCCAAAGATAGATATGGTAAACCGGCTATAACCATTTGCTTAGTAGACCGTACTAAAGGCCATTGGTATAGTCCTCAATAGGACTAATAATAATAATTATGATTTTTCAATTAAAAAAGATTTTATTTTAGCTTTAAAGTTTGTGTGGTAAACAATGGTTTTCAGATCTATAGGTAATCTATTAAATAATTTTATAGACTTATCTCTATTCAACCTATCGCAGTCCACTGCTGGACATAGGTCTCCCCCATTTTGCGCCAGATATCCCGGTCCTCCGCTTTTCTCATCCAGCCTCCACCAGCGACCTTTCGCAAGTCGTCGGTCCATCGGGGCGGAGGGTGTCCTACGCTACGCTTATAAATTATATTTTTAGAAAGCCGTTTTAAAGTCCAACCACATTTAATTATTTTCATCTATAGGTACTCGATAGCTTTCTTTAGCATACTCACTTAGCTGTTAATGCTCAATTCACAAAATAAAATAAAGTTATTTAGTACATATAACTTAATATTTTATATAATGTCTTTATATATAAATATATCTAATCATTTGATGATGCGTAGATAATTATATTTAAATAAATCTATACAATACAATGCAAATATTTTATTGCATTTACTTAGTCTGAATAACAAATTCATTGTGGGAACATGAATTTGTTATTCAGACTAAGACTAATCTATCACAATTAAATTTCAGTGAGAAAAGTGGAAGTACATTATATTTTACTATATATATTACAATATATTCGAGCGTGCAATTATAAGAAAAAATATCTTCCCAATTGAATCATCATCAGCCCACTTCTGAACTAAAGCCTCTCCAATAGCAGATCCCAACTGAATATCCAATCTTTATAAACACAAACAGTTAAACCCTGACAAAATAGAATATTAAATAAGAAGCGTTTACTACAAATAGACGTGACTGCCAAACCCTTGACTATGTTTGGTCTAGTCGTATACTAATAGAACATTATTTTTGGGTAAATTTTACTATAATTTTATTATTAATAATAGTAAACCTCATAAACTAAAAAATAACGTAAGTACAATGCGATTGTATTTATTCATCATGTGACGTATGTGGTATTTGTATTTCACTGTTTTTCTATTATTTTTGTTCGACTTCAAAAAATGAGGAGGGTTCTTCTAATTTGACCGTAACCAGCAAAACTCTCAATCATCTTTGGATTACCTAACCTCTGAATGCACCATCATAAATAATTTTCAAGCATTCTCGCTTGGGTGTGTATTTTTTTAAATCATCATTTTGTTTTTCCAAAACTTGTCTCTTGTCCTTCAAAATATTTAAAATGTTATAATGTTGAACTATCGGATCAGCTGTGCGGCGCCATTTTAGCGGCCGCTGAGGAGCAAGCGCCCGCGCCGATGGGGTCAATGGCCCGATCTAGTTTGGGCGCATTATTATTAACTTTGTGCCACTGGTCACTGAGAAATGGACACTTGATTCTGTTGTCTACGAAAGGCATAGAAGAGGTTTATCATAGTTAGGTACTTACGTAAGATCTTTAGTGTAGCTGCGGTAGCTGTACATAGCTTTAGAATATTTCATACCTATTCAATAAATAGAATAGCAAGACCAAAAGAATTTTCTTCTTTTTTGATAGAGTCTATTTATTTATATGCTTTTATTGCATTTTATTCATATATTTAAGTTTAGGCTTCATTCTAGTAAGATAAATTTCATATAGAGTAAAAACCAGATCCATTTCAATATTTCAAATACGAGTATTTCTAATAAGATTCCTTCAACATGTTATGGGTGTCCAAGTTACAAATGTTCTTATTACCGACCTATAACATTCAATTTACTGTAAGAGCAGGGTTTAATATAGAGACACCCAATTAAACAAGCACTTATTAGAAAATATTACAATATTTTAAATGAGTTACAATATTGTATCTAATGATAAGTAAGCTTACTAGTGAGTTCCTTCGCTTCCTAACTAAAACCGAGGGCATATAACTAATGCGTAATTAACGCAACGCGTGTGGTCTCGCCTCTCATAATTCATGCGACTTGATAAAATTAAGTAACACAGGCTGAAAAATAAAAACAAAAATAAGTAGTCGCTCTGTCAGCCATATTTCACTCCGGGTTCACGCAACACGGCCCGCGAAACAATACAAGGACGCGCTGGACGCTATCAAAAGTTCGGGCTTGACCGCGCGCGGACGGTGCACTTTCGAATACCGATCGATGGAACACTGGCAGTTTTATAAAAAAAATAAATCAAATGTAGATTTTTTTGTTATTCATCCAAATGAAATTTTGGCTTGAACGTACGTTCAAATGTCGCAAGACGCTGCCTTGGCAGATTACGAGTATCTAACTGTAACTGTAGAGCAACTACCACATAGCCTAATGTGGTCGTTGCCGTAAAGAAATGGAATTAAAATTGAAATTTTGAATATTTTATTCGTTATTCAAAAAAAGTATCAGGCTTCATTATTCGCGGATGATGTACGCTGTATGCAGATGAATCGACGTTGACTTCCGAAACATAAAAAAACAGTTTATAATTTCAATTTAAAATTTCATATATTGTGAGGAGGAGAATATTATTTAGAATATTTAATCACAAGATACTGTTCGCTTCCAAATAGTAACGGACATTGGGAGGATGTGGACTGTCATAAAAGGAAATAACATCTACACTAAACATTCTAAGTAGGTACTTTATTAGTTATATAAATTTTATTGTTTATTTAATATTGAATCAATTTTTAAATAATGAATTACAAGGGTACTGTTACATTGAAATTTAATTAGAAAACCTAATAACCTAGGTTAGGTATATAATAATATACTAATAGTTATGCGTGTTAGGAGTTGTTAGTGCATTAGAAAAAAACAATAAATTTAATAAAATTATCTTCTAATTTAAAAAACTGACGCTAAAACCTGGGATGTTATGCTTAGGTATCTATCTATCTTTAGCAATTCATTTGGAAATAAGTAAGTTAGTCATATTCTCTAATAAAAACCCAATATTCGCTTAAAATAATTACAAGTAAATTATACTAAAATCAAGTTTTTAACAGGGCACTTAAATATTTAATTATGGCTAGCTTGTAAATGTCATTTAAAACATTGTTCACCAAAACGTATATTTTTAAAGGCGGTTGCTAAATGCAAGCTAAAGCTTGGTAAGTATTTTTGTAATAACCCACTATTACACAGCTTACGTACCTGACTATTTTCTGCATAGGTTAATCATCTCGTAGTAAACATCAGATTATAGGGTATAGCATGAAGTGCATAAATGCACATACATTTATATAAAGTTGAAAAAGTAAACCATTATTCAGTTTCAATAAATATTAAACAATACAATGAACGGTTTGATACCTATGTTGAAACATTTCATGGCGGCCATTAAAAAAATTTAAAAGTAAAGTAGTCGAATGAAAAAACTGCTTACTTATTCCTATTTTAAAAACAGAATGCCAGTACCGATAGCTGGTAAATTTATGAGTTTTTTATCTGCTATTATGTTTTTAATTACTAATTGTCGAGCGTCATGTATGCAGCCAGCATTTCTAAGAACGTTTTCGTTTTCTTAAAAGTAAAAAGAATCAATTGCAGTACCTACGGAACCGATGATAAATTGCGACGGCACAGCGATGCAGTCTTATTTCCTCGCTTCGACTTTTAAAACTTCGTCTAACCTCATACCGAGCTGACCCTATAATTTCTAAACCAGTTCCAAAATTGGCGACTTAATTCGCTTCAGGGCTCGGAACGTTTTAAATGGACCTTTATCAAAAGGGAAATGAGATATTGTAATCACTACCTAGTTGGTTACTTGCAAAGTGCTGTTAGGATGCAACATTTTGATATGATATAAGCTATATAATATGATATAAGATATCTCGTGTCTTCGTCCAAACGTATACATGATAGTTTATAATATAAGACTTGGGATAAAATAATAAGAGATATGAGAGTTAAGTCTTTAAATCCTAAAATATCAACGTCGGTTTCTAAATGAAAAGATTTTTTTTGAACTGACTACTGCTGTTGGCCGCAGATGGCCTTTACAGCTTCACTGAGTAAATGAGAAGAACCAACTGTCCATACATTCCCGTACTGGCCCCTACGTACTCCATGAAAGGTAGGTGTATAATGCAGTACCTATTACATAAAAATACATCTTATGAATAATTGGTAGTATTTTTACTAACCAGCGAAAAGTATCGGTAACCTACAATCAAATAGGTAGAGAAGTAAATTATATGTTCTAATTTTTTAAATACTTCTTAATAATTGAAATATTGCATTGTTTGTACATAATTATTCACGGAGATTAAAATAAAAATAATATCCTTGATATTTGTCTCGCAACAATACCTATAACATAACTACTTGGGTCTCTATTGAAGAATGCGGACCGCGTCATACGGCGTGATCGCGTTGACGGATGCTCTACTTCAGTATTTATAAGTTTAATACACAAAATTTAGCCATCTTTGTTAAAAGTACCAGATAAACATAGTTTTAGTAATCTAATTAAGATTAAAATAACTGATCTGAACTAGATATTTCACGTTTAAATTAATTGAATACCCATTTGTGTTTAGTCGTAGGTACATACTGAGTATGAAGTAACATATATATCTTGTAAAAATTAACGGATCATACAATACACGTAATTATGTGGTCAATAATATTTTTTATTAAATCAATATTATTATTTTTTTATTTTATTTATTGATAATTGAACTGATAGACAGGCACCTATTTGGTGTCTTTTATTATTATTTTAACTTTATTTATGTCCCATAATTTCATACTGAACCTGTTCTATAAAAAAGTAAATAATTTTTTAAGCAATATTATTATATTGACTCTGTACCTATTTCATTTAACCACTAACCATTTTAACTAGCAATGACTTGTTTGTTATCTCTTCCATTTCAATATATTATTGTTATGCGTTACACAATTGAGATATGCATTTTGAATGACGGCAACCCAAATTTGCTCGGCCTTCAACCGCACACAATAAAAACAAACAGACACTCACACATAAAACAACATAATAGCTGGTAACAGTCGCCAGCCATAAACTAATAATGGGGGGAGATATGTTTTATGGTTTTCAAGTTCTGAATAATGCACGTTCCTATTATGACTGCTTTTTAAAAGCTTTAGTGCAACATACACCGTCTTAGCGTAAGCACGTTCGTTGTGTTCAAATTTCGTATTAAAAGGTAAAAAAGTGTTCCAAATTTGAATCGGTCGGAACTCAAGATTGACGGACCGGCTCGGAGGAGGTGCGCCCGCGCTTGTTTCCCGCCTGTGCGCGATGTGCGCCGGCGGCCATCTTGGATAAGGATCGATCATAGGTGCGCAGCTGTGAAGTGATAAATAAGAATGCCGACTACCATGTGATGTAAACTTTTTGGTGCGCTACATTTGCCGTATTACGGGATATCTGAAACAAATAATTTGTGTTAGTATGAAAACAATGTAATATTAAACATTTGTATTTTATACTTATGTCTATATTAAACCCAGAAAATAGCTGTAAAAAATTAGGTATTGCTCAGTACGAACGATTAATTCGACTCATCGTCGAATAATTGTACACAAGCAGAATACTCCAACCTGTATTGTTTTGACGATACAAGACTATAAAAGTTACGCGAAAGGTCGTACAAAATGGCCCATCTCGAGAACCGTGACCTGTGCCTATTACGCGATGCATTGAAAATCACAGGCTAACGGCTATCCCTTGCGGTTTGCTCCTCACCGTCTGCAATTGCACCGATAGTTACTTAGGTGTTATGCCTTTTTATCCTATTTCCCGTCAGTCCTATTGTTTTGTGCATTGTTTGTTTTCTTTGAACGCTAACTGATTTATGCAATAACGTAAAAGCTGTACTTGCTATAAACTATATTGAATAAACAGTCAACTTAGGTACCTACATGCGTTTTACGTCAATTGATAACTGTTTAAGTGCCTACAGAAGTAGGTAAAACATTGGTCTCATTAAATACAAAGAATATGTAAAAAGAGTTATAATTAGTTAAATTAAAAACTTCAGTGAAATCCAAAATAATGAATTTCACTTGTAATTTACAACTATAGCTAGGATTCAATAATATAATAAAAACACATTACAAGTCGGTCTGCTGGATGGTCAGTTGCAATGAACGTGTAAAGCTCGTTTGCCATATAAAGATTGAATGTTAGGAAATATAGGTAGATACCACCTATATACTATACTTCATTATTATTTTGTAAATATTTAATAAAAATAGTAAAAGTCAAAAATTATTTCCGAATAATTCAGTTTACTCAAACTTTTTGTAAAGAAGGTTAACAAGCCCAAAGTAAGTATTAAATAAACATTGAAAGCATTCAACGTTTATTTATTTACCCTGTTACGCCAATATTTTAGCAAAATCTCATTAAAACATTCGTATGTTACCCCGCAGAAAATTGTTTTTAATTTGTTATTATGTAAAAAGGCTTTTGTGAGTAATGTGGTCTATCAGTCACATGCAGTGCATGCCGTGTTAAGTTTATAACCACTCCAAGCTATAATGTTAAAAAATATAATTTATATTTCGTAATTTGTAAGGTTCAGAATAAAAAATTAGGGCTTTCAAAGTGGGTACGTATGGGAATTCCGACAAAAAAGTGAATAAAATTGTAAGAATTCATAACACTGTTTTTAATAGGTACTACATACTCGTAGCTATACCGAATATTTACTCTAAGTTATTATTTTGGAATCATTGATAATCTCTTGATAAAAAGTGATAATAATTAACGTTTCTAGTTTTTAACCGTATGTACAATAGTATACATATGTATAACTGTAGTTAAAATCACCCAAATGAGTCAGTTGGATTGATTAAAGATGCGGGATTCGAATACTGTCTAATGAAAGTAGTTTTGGATACTGTTTCAAGTGTAAAATTTTAGAACCTTAATAGTAAACAATTAGATAAATCAAAAAAATGTAGGTATTATTAATTATGAAACGATTAAACTTCTCAAACTTCAAATACTTATGTGTATCCGTAAATAAAAATTAATGTAGGTGTCGTTAAATGGAACTATTTGTTTATTAATAATTATTTTTTATAGAAATCACACAATATGTTATACGTTATTTGCGCATCGCCTCGCTCCCGCCGTGGATAAGCGCCGTAATCTCAGGCTGATGTCTTGTAATTAATTGTTGCACGATACCCCACACTGGAGGCGCCCCGACTCGATTTGAATACTCAAGTGGCCGCTGAAATATGTGGGAGGAAATCATTTTAAAATACTCTAAACACTAAACGATTGGCTATAAAACTTATCACTTATCTGTGACACACTGTCACATGGTAGAGTAAAATTCGTAATGTTGTACTTATGTCTTATGCTTGGTAACACGTTTAACTGTCATTTACCGAATTATTTTTAAAAGGTTTTGTTTACAAAGTTTTAAGTGAAATTTGCATTATGAAAAGGCTATAAAGGCTTTCGCTATCAACAAAATTGCATCGGCAAAATTTGCGTACACTAACTCGTTCTTAGTAAACTATTAAACCATATTTAAATCCACATAAATAGTGCACGGTTACACACTTCTTATAAATAACTACACTGCACTAGCCTTTCATTCGGCTCAAAAATCTTCGGGTCCTCATGCAATTATAATTTTTATTGCCTCACCCAAAAGGTACAATTTCCATTCGGTCAAATTTAGTTAATGTTCAGTGCGGTTGAACCTTCTGGTTAGGACATAGAGCTTGTAATTGCTTGTCATTTTAAATCTTTTGAGATATTTCGAAGCTATTTCTTTGATATAGCGGGCTTCGTGCCGAAACTAGCGTTTTACGGAATAATGAATCTTCTTTTTAGACTAAGTCGGTTAATAGTGTTGGTTCCATTATAGGGCCAGCACAAAACACCTCTTTGTTTGATCATTTATAACTGTTTGTTCGTGTAATTCAGACCGAGTCTAGATTCGATTGATGTTAATTGCCAATTTGCAAAGAAATAATGTAAGTGAAGATTCATTAATCATATTTCAATAAATCATGCTATCACCTACGCGCTAAAAATAATGTAAAAGAAATAATTTATCTTCAACATTTTAAAATGTCTGTAATTGAAGAATCTTATATAGTCAATAATATTTAAATAGCGATGATTGTATTGAGGTCAGTTTTCTAAACTAATTCTTTAAGGTTAAATTTCAAAAAATATAAGAATTATTTAATAAAATATTAAGACTAAGTTAACAATATCTTGTTGGCATACCCATACCAACAACAATAACAGTACTATAAAAATCAGATTAAACAAAATATGTAGCTGTAAAGTTAAGTATTTTCTCAGCCAAAAATGGGACGTGAAATTTGCCGATGATGTTAGACTCCTTAATAGGTACGTTTACCTTAGTTTTATAGGACTCCCGCTACTCCTTAATTATCCCTGGTCAATCAATACTCATATTCCACAGCGTCACTAATCCGCCGATCGAGCACGCCACTCAAGGATTCGTCTCGCACCTCGTTGTAATGAACAATAAAATTTACCACACCATTTCAGTAGGAATCTTGATAATTATCCATCAATAAAAAAATATGAACGCACCGATTGTTAGTGAAAGTTGACGCGAAATCTAGCTTTGATGTTGGCAGAACTATTTGTAATAATTGGATAATTGTTTGACAGGTGATAATTAGTGTTGTCTGTCGCTTCTAGGGTTGTTTCCATCTTTATAAAAAAATACATTAAGTACAGTACGAAACTGTCTTACACCTTATCTCGGGACGCTGTGCATTAAAATCGTAACTTCAATGAGCTAAATAGATGAAATTGAAGTCCACCTAAAAATTATCATAGTTAACAAAAGTTAATGATTTTCAAATGTCGACGCCGAAATTCGGTTAGGAACATGCGCCCGCGCCGGTTGCCATGACGTATGGCCCCTCCACACACTCGCCTAATAAACCCTTACAATTTAGGGACGTACGCTGTGAAATATACCTGTCTCGGTCCGTTGCTCATTTTTAACAATCCACAGTGGACGGATCAGTCGAAAGTCCCATTGTAACGTAGCCAAGGTACGTGCAATTATTGTGTACACTCGTGTTTTAGCATAAAACAAGATTATTTTGCATCAATTAAGAACGTCCAATTCCGTATGTAACATTATTTTAGCCTGGCAGAATTTCTTAATTGTTTGTTCACATGTAATTGACCGGCGATAATCATCTGGGATGATTTCGCCTTGAGAATGGGTTGTTTTAGTGTAATTGTGTGATTTTTTTTAAAAAGCGAAGAGAGGGACGGCTGTATAAACCACATTTGCTGCGCTATGTTGCAACGGTCAAGCCTAACTCCGTTCAACGATGCATGCGGGCCGAAAAAAGGAACGTTTCTATTATAGCCTTTTTTACAGGAACACAATCGTAAATTATAATTTATCGACCCACAGAACTACGGAATTAAGATATCTCGTCCCGTATCTACGGCGGCGTTCTTTTTGATTGTAATTTTAGTCGTCCAGTGTATTTGGGTTTATCGGTTGTGTTGGACGTTTGCGAATGTTGGGCTTTGTGCTGTGAATACTTGTGTTATGCAAAGCTGTGTCGGAGCATCGTGACCTACCACAGTTCAATTTACTGCCGGCGCTCGATGAAAACGTTTCGTACATGCAATTCGGAACACGTATCGTCAATTTACGCATGGAAATCATCATGACTGTCATCGTTTGCAAATCGCTTCTGTACTCGTCTTCCTAAACGACAATGTATTGGAAGCTAATTTGGACTCAAAAAGTGTTAGTGATAGTACATTCAGGTGTTTTAATATGTGTCTCTGCATTTTGAATAGGTATACGCAATACTTATTATGTTATTATTTGTCAAGTTAGCTAACTAAGCTGCATAGTGTAAGAGTATTATATGCAATTTATGCTTAGGTTTCTTTCTAGTGTAGATAATTAATACATTAAGTGAATATCATAAGCATAAGGTCCCGAAACCGAAATTTCATGAAGTAACGGTGTTTCAATTAATCAGTATTTTTAACTCACTCATCTGTCAAGTCGATGTGCGTATCATTAATCAAGTAGACATTTTTAAAACAATATTAAAATAATTTAAAAACGAACATACAGCAACCAGTAACAGTGTAAAGAACATCGTTATAACAGAATTAGCTTTTACTTTTTCACACGCATTGCACGAGATGTATTTGCTCGTCAGTCCGACTGGAATCGCCGGCGCTTGCGCAGAATTCTGATGTGGATTTCCTCCCGCGTTCGCATAAACATTAATGCGACTCATGTTTACAACGGAAAGTACAGACGCGGACTGTTAAAACACGCCTTATAATGCCTTTTAAATTACTTATGAAAATATAAATCGTATTGTTGGAACTGCGACATGTTATACGTGTACAAATTTTAAGTTCATTTTTTACGCAATACAGTATTGGCGTTGCCTTAAGAGATCTAAAATGCATTATAAATGCAGTCGCACGTACCGGCCGCGTCAGAAAATATGTCTCCACAAACAAGCTAAACCAAACATAGACTTTAGTCCTGAATAAGTGGGCACCATAAAAACCATAGGTCCGCTTTAATGCAACGGTAAAAATAGGGTTTTAATAACAGTTTAAATTAACTTTCAATTATCGCTGGGGCAATTACTCTGTTCTATGAATAATTTAACTGGTGTAGGTAATTTTCTTTATCGTGACATTGTTTGCAATAGGTCATGACACTAAGTAAAACCTAGAGTAGCATAAACAAAGTGACTCAAATTTCAAATTTGCATCTCTTTACAGCGAATGCAAGAACGAGTCGTTATCTTAATTGCGAAGACAATATAAATTCTGCTTTTAGTTTTTAATAGTCTTTATGGATGTATGATATTTTATTACTCTATTTTATTATTATTTTATAAATAAATGTCCTAGATAATACCTATGGTTGTGTAGTACCACAGTACAGTACCATGCCAGTTAAATGTCATCATCATCAGCCCATTAAACGTCCCCACCGAGGGGCACGAGCCTACCCGTATAGGGTGATTAGGCCTGAGTCGTCCACGCGGGCCCAGTGTGGGTTGAACGACTTCACGCACAACCTATGAATCCCTTCGCAGGCGTGCGCAGGTTTCCTCACGATGTTTTCCTTCACCGTAAGAGCTTCGGATAACGTACATATATTTTTCAAAAATTTGAAAATACATTGGTATGTGGCGGGATTTGAACCTCAGCCCTCCCGGTAGGAGTGCGACACTCCACACCATTGAGCCACCGATATTATTAAATGCAGATAGGTATAATCAGTGACTACATAGGTTGTATGTTCGCTATTTATAATAAACCTATTCCTTATTCACTAAAACTATTCCTTATTCAGCTTTGTTATCTTAGAAGTTGATTTAGAATATTTTTTATATTTAATTTAGCAACCAAGCCGACATCAGCGACCAATCAAAAAGTCCGCAAAATAACTGATATCGGTAATCGCTTTACCCATTTCGCCATCGAATTGTATTCCAATAACCTGAGGTAAACGTTATAAATAACGTTGCCCATAGTTGCCACAGACTATGTGACACGCAACTCCATTTAATTGGACATTGGCGGACGTTCAACAGATTTGGTAGCCGCTACCCTGAATATTCAAACTGCATTTCTTGACGCAGCAGTTGAATTAACGGATAGTTGTGTTTTTTGCCGGCTAAGGCTTAATTAGACAGTTATTTCACTTGGTGTAACTACGATACGGTGCGGCGCGGTTAAGTTATTTTAACGTTACTTATAACGCTGAATAACTCATATTCGTTCTAGCTTATGCATTTTACTAGATCATGAATAGCTCTGAGATAGGTAACCAAAAAGCAATATAAGAGAGATGGAGTTTACTGAACTTAATACGTTTAGATGAATAAATAGTATTTTCTGCTTTGAAAGTATATTGGCAATTTGTTATTGATTTAAATAGATATTATAGGTCCTTATAGGTAGAATAGATACATAATCAATTTGATTATTCTTTAGTATTCGTGTTTCGATCTTGATTAACAGCCTTCAATAATTGTTTTCATGTTCTTTAGTGAATTTTGTTCGCCAGGATTTTTTAATAAATAAAACTTGCCTTATTTTAAATAAAACTCTATTTATTTTATGTCATGAATTGAACGGGATGACAATTACGCTCACCTAGTGGTAAGTAATACGAATGTCCATTACAGATGGAAAACTGAGGAATAACAATTACTAGAAACCTAGAAATAGTTTTCTCTCAACACCTTCCGCCCTTCACTCGAGACGTTAAACAATCTCACTAGCTACAGTTCCCTACCCGAAACAAGAAGAAAATAGTAGGAAATATTTACGAACACTTCCATTTTACTGGACGATGTCTGGCACTGTGGATACCTACCAAAACGACGTATCGACTCTACCACCTATTAAAAATATTTAAAAATAAATAACGTTTACTTTATGTAAACGTTATTTATTTTTAAATATTTTTGTTCTTTAACGAGTAAGAATACTACGTATGTTCGCCAATTCCTGCGGGTTCACGCGGGGCGGCGACCCCCGCCCTTCCGGTGGTCCGGTGACCCCGTTACGAGTTCAGTTCAGGAACTCCCTAGTGTTCGTATATGTACTTAGAACCACTTTGAATACTCAATCTGGATATATTACTGTATCTGATTTCAATATGTTAACGTTGATGAATAGCTTGTAAACAATCGATTATTTTATAATATTGGCTCAGTTTCGGGTTGTAGGGTGAGACAGCTAGAGAAATTAGTCTTTATGTCCCAACTGGCGTTAGTTAATGCATACTTATCATCAGGTTTATTGTATGATTGATGGTTATTTTATTGAGCATAAAATAATTTTAAAATGCATAATGTTGTTGTATAGTTAAGTATCATACTATTATGTACAATAACACTATATTATTAAAAGTTATATTTAGGTTAGGATGAAGTATTTATTTTAAATTACTTGACTATTACTTTTTCGAAATTTCTTTACTTATTTTAGAAACGTTCTAGTTCAGTATAAACGACCATCTACCTTATGAAAAACGAAAACTAAATCGGTAGATATTGACTAACTTTAAAAGCTATTAAACAATAAAGAACATCGCAACAAACAATAGAGTGAAAACATAATTGCCAATTGAAGTAATTTATTGATTTAATTTAAATAAATTAACAATCCACAGCGATTTAATACTAACATCAATCCTGTTGCAACAGTTTACCTAAATTTAAAACGATCGTATTTAACATATTGTTATTTGAATATACATAATTGTAATGCTTACTACTTCAAAATGACGACTTTAACTGAAAGGGGAAATTTGCTGTGAAATTATGAGACTCCACGATAAACATATATGCATAATGATAATGAAAGAAGAAAAGATTACTTTAGTTATTATGTGATTTAATTAAGCATCACTCTTATAATTGGATTATGTACAATAGGTTTGATATTGATTGTTTATGCCTTTTATATCCAGTAATATTTATAGGTACTTGGGAGATACATCATATATTCCTATGAACCACACATTGGTAGAGCTTATGTTACAAAATTGTAGAGCCACTCACTGTGGACCCAATAAAGTTTGTTGATTATCTTTCTAAATATGATAAAATAAAAAGATTAAAAAGTTTTTTATAACTATTAAAATTAATCATTAATACTCGTAGTAGGTACCTAATAACCCTAAAGAATTTCTAAAGAAAGTTCTGTCCTCATTTTTGGTTTGGCCTTTTCCCTTAAGGTTAATACAAACTAGTTCCAACAAACTTTCATCGAGAGAAATGTTTTAATTCTTAAATAGCGAACACACCGGGGAAAATATTGATTTACGCGCGTCCAGATTACTAACATATTCATATATTCCGACATCGGCGCGGTGTTTTAATGCGAATATAAACTGCAACAAGAATTGGTTTACAAGACTCCGTATCACCTCCAAGCAATTAGCGGATAATTAATTTTAAAACTTCATTAACTGAAAATCGCGTGGCGTTATCGGTTTATGCGTTCATGCAAGGCCGCGACCACATGGCCGGTAGCTCGAATTAAGATAATGTTCACACCTGCCGGTCGGT